>JARDXD010001635.1:0-21458 GCA_029218145.1 Aphanocladium album
CTCGGGCTTCGAGTCTCGCGGAGGAGGTTGTCTGAATTTTATTACTGTCCATCATCGAGCAAAAGATGATCCAAACACAGACACAAGCACGACTCCTAGAGCGCAAGCAAGAAGTCAGAGAACAAAGAGACGCTATGATACGGCAGCGAGAGGAAGCTGCCGCTGGTGGCCGAGAGGTGGAAAACAACGAGCCTCTGCCGAACCCAGACGATATTGACGAAATGGATATCGAAGTACCTGGTTGGGCAACAAAAGGCGAATGGGTACTCTGGCTGGATCTCCTGACAGGTAAGTTGTCAGAACAAGTATTTGATCGAGGCTGACTCTAACTTACTCTTTGTAGATACCATCAAATTGGTTCTCTACGTCACCTTCTTCGTCCTGTTAACGGTTCTTTACACATTCCCTATCCACATCATGCGGGACTTGCTTATGACGGCCCGAGACTTTCTGAAGCGCCTCAACTCCGTTTTACGATACCGTCGTGCGATTCAGGAGATGAACAGATACCCAGATGCTACACAAGCCGAATTGGACCAGGAAAACACTTGCATCATCTGCCGCGAGGACATGCGCGTTTGGGATTTGAACGCTAACCCGGGAGCTCTCGATCGAATTCGTCCCAAAAAGCTTCCGTGTGGCCATATACTCCATCTTGGCTGTCTCAAAAGCTGGCTTGAGAGGCAGCAAGTATGCCCAACATGCAGAAGCCCTGTTACAGCGGATCGCGCGACCACGGCGAACAACCAAAACCTCAACCGTGGGCCCGCAGTACCGCAGCTACCCAACAATGGCCTGCAAGCTGCTCAAATTGGATTTGCACAGGAACCTCGATTTGGCAGATTTGCAGTGGACCAACCTTTACTCGATCCCGCGGTTCAAGCTGCTATGAACGTGGATGCGCTAGGCAGACCAATCAATGCTGCTCCACAGGGGCACCAGCGTCCTAACCAACCAAATGTACGGCCTATGGAGGAGTTCCATGAAATGATCAGAGATGAGGAGCAACGCCGTCAAGAAGCAGAAGATCGAGTACGCAGACGCTGGCGACGCGTCTTCCCAGCAGACAATGGCGGCGCGCAATCACAGAACGAGCTACATCACCCACACTCTGCTCCGCAGCCGAGTGCAGTGTCCCAAATCGCACCGGGTCAACCTTCCCAAGCTTCTCAATCTTCTCGGGCTGCAAGCACTCACGGGCAACAACAGAGCGACTTAGCCTTCCAGAGAATGTTTCCAGCGTTGCAGCCGAATGCTACACGCCAAGTTATGCTGAACCAGAACACAGCTTTGAGATCTCACAGACTCCGGACACTGTCGACTATGTACAGCCAAGCTTCGGTTTTGGTTCGCCAGGAAGCTGAGGCCCTTCGCATTTCGAACGAGCAACTACAGGTTCTCGGGCAGCTTGTCACTGAACTTGAGCGATTAGAGGCATCGCACCACGAAAATGCCGACAGTCCTCTGCCGGCGCCTGAAGCACTGGCACTTGACCAGCTACTAAGTGGAAACCCACCTGGACTACACGGGAACAGAGCTGTGCCGTCTCGCACGCAAAGTCCAGTCATGATGAGGCACGGAGCTACCTCATACTCGGCATCAATTCCCGCGGGTAGTCCTGAGCTACCTGAAGGCGTCATCATTCCTCCGGGTTGGACGCTAATGCCCCTTCAAAGGTTGGATAACCAGTCTACAGCGCATCCATCTGGTACACAGCGATCGTCTCGTGCTTCCTCTGCTGGCCCTGCGACATCTCCGCTGGCCGAGGAGCGCAACAACCAACATGCAGTGCCACAAGCTCCCACCTCACAGCCATCACAACGGACCAACGTTCATGTTCTGGAACGCATTCCAGGAACGAACAACTTCCGCATCGCTGGAGCCAATGGCGCTGGTGCGAGCGTCACCAATGGAACTGGCGATGCAACGGCTGACGCTCAGTCTGGAACCATTTTAACGCAGCAGCAAGTCCTTGATCGTTTCTTTGCCCGTGGTCGCGGTAGAGAATTCCCCTCAACAGTGCGACCAGAAGGCTCGACACGCAGTACTATCACCACATCTAGCACGAGTGTACCCACAGACGAGCAACTTTCTACCACCACGGTTGCCCCGGCTTCCACCATGCCTAGCTGGGGAGGCTCATCCCAGCATTTTGGTACAGCAGCGAGATCCGAGCCGACAGAACAAGGAACGGATGCGTCGGAGGAACAGGCCGCCTCCTCAGCAGCGAGCACCGCCCAACTTGATGACGGAGATGATGACGATGAGGAGAGCGAGGAGAGTAGCAGCGCTAGATCCGGTTCTTCGGATGAAGACGACGACGAAGATGAAGCTGGTGAGAGTAGCAAAGCTGCAGGCAAAGCTGTGACCATGGAAGAGGTCTCTGACGATGAGGATGACTGAAATAGTAAATTTTCTGTAACGAGCGGATGACGAAAGTTTTAGAACCGAACCGCAAAATAAAATGCAAAGTGCATAGCGTTGTATGCAAATGTCTGCAATCCGGTGATTATACGTGAACATTTGCAAGGAGCACAGAAAACGCAAAACAAAAAAACTGTTACGATAGCAATATCAAATAACTGTAGAGCGCATAATTGTACATGCTAATGATGCCCGTCCTTTCGAGGAGAGAACAAAAGGGGAGCAGTCCAGGATATGGAGTGCTTGTCCACAGTGTCAATCAAAGTAACTGGTCTACCCCAGTCATACAAAATCCAACATAAAATTCATTACCACAAAACACAATCTCCCCGGCAAAAACGAGCTGAGGCACAAACAATGAGAAGAATAAACAAAGACGAGTAAAACTACAGCAAATCGCGCGCTAGACAAACAAGAAGGGGCCCAAAAAAAACGACCAAAAAATGGTGGGCGTCATGTACAAAAATCCGGCATTCGCCAGTCCGGTCAGTCCGCTTGAGTGTTGCTGCTGCTGCTCAGGTTTCGCTCGAGAGCACTTGGTGCGGCTTCGGCTTTGACCGGCGTCGGGCTGAGCACGCCGGGACTGTTTGCTCCTGCGGCCGTCGAGGGCCGCGAGACCGACGGCGACTCGTTGAACATGCCGACAGACTCGCTATCTGCACTGGAGAGCCGTCGCAGCAATTCTTCAGAGTGCTGCGCGGCGAGTTTCTGTAGTTGCTCAACCGGGTTCTGTGGAGGGGGGTTTTAAAATGTCAGTCTTTTGACTCTCTGGCGTAGCAATGTCCGCTTTTCAAAGGACTTACCCATTCGGATTGTGCAGGTACTCCTTCTGCGGTCGGCACTACCGGTGCGCTGGCATTGGTGCCAGCGTCATCAACATCGTCACCCCAGAAAGATGGGCGGCGAATGGGTGCAGGCGTGACAGGCAAGCTCGGTCGCTCAACCTCGGTGGGAAAATCTGTGAGCTTCAGGCTTTGAAAGTTCGGCTTCTTCCTCGACGATTTCTCGGGCACTTCCTCGCTCTTGGAGGTTTGCAGGCTAATCTGTGAGCTTTTGCCTCTGCGGTGGCCCCTGGTGCGCTCGACGTATCGGCTGATCTCGGGCATATCGTCCCAGGCATTGACCAATGTAAAAGAGTTCCATATGCTCGTAGGGGCTGCAGGATCCGCTGTGGAAGACTTCTGGGGGACCGAGTCGACTTCGCTAACAAGATTTGGAGGCTGCTCTGCTTTGGCCTCCTTATCAGAAGCCACTCGAGGTTCGTCCGTAATAGCAGGAAATGACCGCGACGCCCGTGGCTGCTGAGTCTCCCAGGGAAATATCGCCTTGGGAGGTTCTGCTGATGGCGCAGGCCGTTTCTTAGGTACCTCGTACCACATGTCTTTGGGCGGGCTTGGGTATCTTGTGGGTGGTACAAACGGTTTGACATCTTGCGACATTGTATAATGAGTGTTTGGGAAGTTTTCAGCCTCGGGCTTCGAGTCTCGCGGAGGAGGTTGTCTGAATTTTATTAGTAAAATTAATCGTATTAGAGTACTGGAGTTGTCATACCTTTGCGCATCCCAGCTTTGATTGCGCGAGTGGCCCTTCTTCGTCTTCTCTTCCTCCTCCTCCTGCTCACGAGGAGTTGCGCTTGTGACTTGAATGATTGGTGGAGGGTCTATAGCTGCGTACGACTGACGCGAGACAGCTTGGTCGTGAGCTTGCGTCTGGCCATCAATTTGTGCCTCGCTATATGCTTGGGCCTGGCCATGATCTTGTGTCCGGCTTTGCGTATGCGGCTGCGGCTGCGACTGCGGCTGCCGCTGCGATACCATGTGGTGTTGGTACCCAGCTACAGAGCGGCTGACCGGGCTGGTAGATTCGTGCTTTCGTGGTGTTAAATTGAAGCCATCTTAATTATACTTTTTCGTTTCAGAATACGTACCTGTACCCGGTAGTGGCGGTCATATACTGCCCACCATCTGCCCACCATTTCACCGTAGGCCGAACCTCCGTGCAAGACATGGCGTCCCTCAAACCACGGCTTATTGGAGCCGATAAAATGAACCATGTTGATGCTAGACTGAAAATGACGATATGCGGGCAGATACTGATAATGGCCTGAAGGGGTGACGTTGTAGGTAAACGACAAGCGGTGGACGGTGTTTTTGAAGTACATATTCAAGAGACCCTGATCTGCGCCGTCAAAAGAGATTCCGCGCTCCGCCATGGCGAGCAGCGCATAGTAATCTCCCAAATTGGGTGTCAGCACCATGACACCAGTGTTGAATATGTCTGGCCATCCAATGTCTGGCGCGGCGCCGAAAGTTTGCTGGAGCCCAAAAAGCTCATCCGGTGCGCGGTAGGCCACGACATCAGCGTCTATATATATAATCTTCGAAAATTGAGTCTGCTTCCAGAGGTTGATCTTCGTAAATGCAGAGTCAAGGTCCGGTCGATTCATAAGGTAGAGGTTCGCGCGGTGCTCGTTGCGGATTCTAGGCACGGGCATGACATGATCAAAGACGGCCCGAAGTTGCGTGATCGAGTCGGCGGCGACGCTGTCGAGGGTGACGAAGACGACGAGCTTTCGCGAGGCACCGGCGTCGCGTAGGGAGTGTGCAAGAACGAGAGCGCCTGTAATTCAATATTGCAAAGGTTAGCTATCGTTTGTTGATGGTGCGGGAGCTGTTGGTTGGCTGGCGTGCGCCGATGACGTCTGCCACTGACCTGGGAGATATGAATCCGTCAACAGGAGCTGCGGCGCGCAGAGTGGTCAGCTTCTTGGGACCCATTGGTTCTTAAAATCTTCATGTAGGGAGAATCCAGTAACATACCGTCGCGTAGACTTGCTCTCCGTCGGCAGAGGCCGCCATTGTGACGCAGGGGAGGGCGGACGTCAGAGCGAGACAAGCTCTCCAGTACCGCTGCGTTCCGAACTGCGGCGATCCTAGTGCTCAATGGATCCAGGCCATGCGGGACGGGGAGCGCTTTTCGAAGGATATTGAGAGCCTCTAGACCAGTCCTCTGCTCCGACAGTATGGTTTTGCGCCTTGGAGAGAAGAGGGGGCGAAAGAGACTGGAAACGAGGCCAGCCAGGCCAGTCGAGATGGTGACGGGCGGCTCGATGTGGAGGTGGAGGCAGGCAGAGTGGGTAGCTCGCTTTAGC
Source organism: Aphanocladium album (assembly GCA_029218145.1). Taxonomy (NCBI): domain Eukaryota; kingdom Fungi; phylum Ascomycota; class Sordariomycetes; order Hypocreales; genus Aphanocladium; species Aphanocladium album. The sequence continues at coordinate 5,576 of JARDXD010001635.1, forward strand.
AGCTTCTCTGTAAGAGCTAATAAGCAACTAACAGGTACTAAAAGGCAAATCCTGGCGCTGCCGCATTAGCTGAGCTGCCAATCACTCAACGTGCCTAAGTAGCTGCAGGAGATGTATGAAGCGGCGCAGAAAATAGTTGAGTGGCTGCATGAGGCTGTACTAGGTACCAAGGTAGCTAAAGTACCTAGGTAGCTGCTCAGTTTAGGTTACAGTGCGTCTTCGGTGGAGAGCCCGCTGGGAGTACCCCAAGAATGGCGCTATTGAGCCACCATGTGCTAAGAAAGCAGCTAACCTGGCAACAATAGTTACATTCCGGACTAATAACCGAAATTATAGGCAGTTGATTACTTCAAGAACTTTCATACTATTCTTGTGATGTTTTAAAAACACCAATCGCCAGACCTCCCATTCGGCCACCGAGTCTGCACCACCTGCGCTGCGCAATCCTGCTGCATGCAGCCTCTTGCGCTAGGTAGCAATATCACGCTTGCAGGTGGCCACCTCCGTTGGCCTGCATCCACGAAATTCAAGCCTCGCATTCGACGGGCTATACGAGCCGTGTTATTTATTAATCTATTTCAATTCATTCAAATACTGTGGAGACTAATACTCTTGAGTGAATTTCATTTTTAGAGCCGACTTTTTGCTTCCAGCCGATAACAGAGATCCCGCTCCCGCACCTCGTACATGCCGTTCGACGGCCGTGGCGTTCTACTACAGGTCAGCTTGAGACAACGTTCTCCGTTCTCGCAGTGATTTTGAATCAGGTGATGACGCTCACTGCCAAAGTGAATTTCTCGTCAGAGAGCTGTATACCATTCAGCCCCAGCATTTTCCATGCAGAACAATGTACAAATGTATCCTGTTATGCACCCTTTCTCGAGTCCAGACTGGAACTAAGGTTAGCATTTCAAATCTCAGCCAGCCATGGGCATACAAGACTCACTAGTCGAGAAAGAGTTTCCATAAAATCGAAAACAAGAGTCCCTGCAGACCGTTGCACAAGATACGAGTCGGCAGTCCACGGGCCAAAAGGCCCGACACGCCGTCTCCTTGAATCACCAATTTTGCTGCTTTAGCTAACATCATGTCAGTTCACATCTCTCCACTACTGTTTTTTAACGCCCTCTTACTGTAAGAAACCTGCGTTTGGTTGACTTGGCGATACGTCTTGACCACTCGTAACGAATTCGACACGCAATCAGATACCAACGACGCGGCGAAGCCGATGAAAGCTAAACGCAGCAGCCAGAGAGGAAGCTGTTCCTTCGGTGGCTCCTTGATAGCTTCGCTCAAGATGTTGTACTAGCGACATGATACATACGTTAGCGAAGTCCTTTCTCTGCAACACATAGGCTGGCCTCGGCAGCATACGTACCGCGGCAAACCATGGGTAATGTCCCACAAACGTAGCCCCTGCGGTAGCAAAAGCTCCCCACCACAGCGTGCCCACGCCATGCGTCTTGATGCGGTCTCGCAGCAGAGACGTTCCTTCCTTGCCCTGCACTTGAAGTGTAGTCTTCAAAGTATCGACGGGAGTGAGAATCATTCGGAAAGCAGCCGCACTACACTCGTGTCAGCTGAGCAGCTCAGTCGCCGTCGTACTTCCGATCAAGCGCACCAAATAGAAGCGAAAGCTGTCTTTATAAGAACAGGCATGCTCCTCATATACGAGTTCGACTGCAGAAGCGCGAGTATGCCAGCATTGGCAGCCGTGTCGCCGAATCTCGACACAGGTCCTGTTTCATGAATAAGCATGCTTCCTTGTATCCCGCCACATTTGATTGACATTTGCTGCCGTACCTTGGATCAGCGCGGCGCCGATGCCATCGTGGTAGCGTCCGAGGCCGCCACTACTGTATAATGTCGCGCTGGCAGTCGCAAACGAAGTCCCATACCGATATTGGTAATTCATAATTGTTCGTAACGGCTGGTGTTCTCCGTAAGTTTTTTACTTGCTGAAAATGGACAGGTTGGGTCAACATACCATCAGGAGAAGCACCTGGAGAACCATTGCTGCGGCGCCACTCAGTCCTCCTCCAAGAGCCTTCTTCAACGCATTTTTAAAATCAAACTATAGATAATAGAAGCATCAGTATTGTTTATTGGTGAGAGAAAAAAATGACACTAACCTCGACGTCACTTCCTGCATCGATCCAGCCCTTTATAAAGACGACGATTACACCGACCGCGATGATGCCGAGGAGCGTTTTCAAAGTATATGACAGATATCGCCGGGTTTGGGGCTTAAGATACCCCGCATCATCTTGAGATTCACCATGATCCTCTCGCAGCAGAGGGGTTTCCTCGCTGTATGCTGGCTGTTGATTCTCGACATCACCACGATTGGTCATTGTTTGGTTGTTCGGCCGAGCAGATACTCCGTATGAAATTCCAAGATTGCAAAACTGTAATTGCAGGCATCAATCAAATTCCCAAGAGAAGGGCCATAGTTCCGTCGACCCCGACCCCAAAAGTTTTGGCTGACAAATGAGAGCGCGACGGCGATGATGCCATCTGCTGCTGCACAGACACTTTGGCTGCCCGATTGGGACGGGTTGGTGGTGTGATGCAATGCATGTGCATATGGCGAGTGCTGTCACTAGCCCAAAGGCACCTCGGGTCCCACAGTCTGGCTCGGGCGGATAGAGGATAATCCAGAATCACGACCCCTTACTATTTATGATTCGTTGCATTTGTTAGCGTATGGCGTAGCAATGCGGCTGGATTATCTCAAATGCCTAAAGTAACGCGGTGGGCTACCATGCGGGAGCCGGTCGTCCCGTTGAAGCTATCCCGCAACCGAGAATCCCAATGTTTTCTCTACTACACACGAATACTCGCTGAGGATTTAATAACACGGGATGAACTCGGCGCAAAATAGAATCAAGTCAGTTGCCATCATTGGCGGTGGTGCGTCGGGTAAGTAGAAGGATGTGCATCGCAGTCGCGACTGGATTGAGCCTGGCTGACTTCCATTCACAGGCGCGATTGCGGCGGCGGCGCTCAAGTCCGAGAACTATTTCGAACGAATTCGAGTATTCGAACGGCGCGAAACCGCCGGAGGTACTTGGTAACTCGCAACGGAGTTCTATCCTCTTGCTTCGAAAAGAGTCTAACTCGTAATTAGGATCCATGATACCGATCCCGGGCCTGCCATTCCCGTGCAGCCAGGCAAGCTGCCGTCTGAAATCGACCTGCACCTAGATGTGCCAGGAAACCTACCAACGACCACATCACCCGATCAAACAAATCGATGGGCTACTACACCTGTATATGACTCGCTTAGGTGAGGCGTCGCCCGCCCAGGAACCAAGTCCTTGGGAGGCTCGCGCTAACGCAAGCATCAGTACAAATATTCCAAACCTCATCATGACCTTTTCGGACTCGCTGCTTCCATATGGTCCTTTTGCGCCGCATTATGTCGCGAGGCAATACGTCGAAAATTACTTTGCTCTGCACAAGACGGATGTGCTGCTTCGCACGAATACGACCGTCGAGGATCTCGCGAGGTCGCCAGTCACAAAGCACAGTGGTCAAGGCGAATGGAAGCTAACTCTGCGGAAATACGACGCCCTTCGCCATGTTGACGACTGGTGGGAGGAGTTTTACGACGCCGTAATTCTTGCCAACGGGCATTACGCCGTTCCATACGTACGTCCACGACCAGCTCAAGAACTCTAAAAACTGCTTAATGGTGCTTACAAAGCAATAGGTGCCCAAAGTAAATGGTCTCGAGCGGTATATCGAAAAGTACCCCGGTAGAGTGTCGCACTCCAAGCGCTATCGTAATCCTAGAATTTACGCTGGCCAACGAGTGTTGATTGTCGGCAATTCTGTTTCCGGCCGGGAGCTTAGTGACGAGCTCCTCGGCGTCGCCAACGGCCCTGTATTCGTTTCGCGCCGGACTCCGGCGTTCTGGGAGGGCGATGAGCCACCCGATGGGATCGAATGGAAGCCGGTCGTCTCGGAATACAAAGAAGATGGGACCATTGTCTTTGCCGACGGCACCACCTCGACAGATATCGATGCCGTGATATACTGTACAGGATACAAAGCCTCTTTTCCATTCTGGAATGATGAGGTGAACGGAGGTCCCTTGTTTGACTACCGGGCCAATAGGCTGGTCGGCAGCTACCAGCACGTCTTCTTTCGCGATTTTCCCACCCTTGGAGCCGTCGGGTTTCCTAGGACAATCACGTTTCGGAGCTTCGAGTACCAGGCTATTGCGCTCGCGCGGTTGTGGTCTGGACGCAACGCCAAGCCGCTGCCCTCTCGGGAGGAGCAGGAGAGGTGGGAGGCGGAGCGCGCTGAGCGCACGCGGGCGCAACGCAAGCCCTTTCACGACGTGCCGTGGGGTGCCGATACAAACGCGTACCTGCGGGAGCTGTTCAACTTTGCCGGGCTAAACACGCTGGTAGGCGACGGGCTTGTGCCGCCGCCGCTGACGAGGGAGCTGGTCTGGGAGTACGAGCATGTGCTCAAGTGGAAGCTGCCTAAGGGTAGGGGCATACACGGCGGCAACGATGGTCTTGAGAAAGACAGCGTGATGGAGAAGCAGCGAAATTTGCTGGCAGCTGGACAGAGGTCGAAGACATCAGGACCTCGGGTTGAGGAAAGCAAAGGCTGGATTATTGTCGAAAAGGACTAAGAAAATGCGGGATTTTAAAGACTGCTTCTAGCGTCTGGCAATTTTCTGGTTACTCTGACAATGAGGAGAGCTAGTTATAAGCCAAATATTACTATTTTTTTTGTCAATTATGCAATGCTGATATATTGAGAGTTGCGATGCTACAGCGAATTTCCCGGGGAGGGATCTCACTTGTCTTCCCTTTCCTGAAGGATCAAATATGGGTTTCCTTCTTAAAGGTCCTTCTTATAAAAATGCTCGGGCTTGTGCGTGGTCTCGTAATCAATGTGGACATATGATCGCTCAATGTCGGGCAGGCTTTCCAATTTTATCTGAAGCTCTTCAGCGATATCATGCGATTCTCTCAGTGAGCAGTTGGGGTCCATGACGATGTCAACCTCGGCAATCAGGCGCGGTCCAGAGTGGTACACGCGGACGGTATCAATACCCTCAACGGCGTCGGAGTGCGTCAAGCAGACATAGGTGATAAGCTGCTGGGTATCAACCGAAGCCGAGACTCCGACCAAGAGCAGAAATTCGCCAAAAGCAGTGCGCATCCACACACCGGAGATGAGGATAGACAGAAGAATAGCGCCAGCAGGGTCCAGCCACCAAACCAGCTTCGAACCACCGACACTAGTCAGGATGGCGACGGCATTGACAGCTAAGTCGTTGCGATGATCCTGCCAAAGAATGTTGACTTGGCTGTACTTGTCCTTGATGCCCCAGCAGTAGAGGAATAGGGAGAACTTTGTCGCGAATGCAACGCAGACGGAGATGACAGAGGGGAGATGGAAGGCCTTGTCCTCATCTTTGGTAATCAGCTGCTGGACAGCGAACGCAACAATAATGAACGAAACGGATGTCATGAGCATGCAGAAGAGGATGTTGCCGACTGTTTCGAGACGAGCTTTGCCAGCGGGAAACCTTCTGGGGTCGACTCTCTTGATAGCGCGGTTGGACAGGATAAGAGTCAGGTTGCTGAGGGGATCAAAGACGGCATCAGCCATGCTGGTGACCAAGGAAAGAGAGCCGGAAGAAATGGCAGCGTAGAGCTGCAGAATGGCAAGGATGACATTGGCGACGAAGGAGCCCCAAACGGCTATCTTGAACTTTAGCTGGTCGTCACCTTGCTCCTGGCGGGCTTCAGCGCGATGCTCCTCGACGGACTTGAGCATGCGCTCGATAGCAGCATTTTGGTTTTGGTAGAAGCCGCGGACTTTGCGAGCATCCAGCTTGGGGTACGGGTTCAGCTTGCCGCCATCTCGTTTGCGCGACGAGTTGGGCTTGATTTGCTCCAGGTCAGAATCTGTCTTGTACGACGAAGAGAGGCCGTACGGGTCGCTTTCGGCAGCGACGCGAGGGAATCGCGACGTCCGGCCAATGGTGACTTGGCTCTCGACATCAGTAGCGTGAGAGGGATGGCGCTCAACGGCGTCATCACCGCCATTCGGGGGCACCGTCTCTACTGCAGTACTAGATGCATGGCGGACAGCAGGGGACCTAGAGCTGCTGCGGCTCGAAGGCGGGTGCTGCAGTGCATAGACCGAAGGGTGGTGGGTAATCGTGTTACTGCCGTTGGGAATCATTCTGCGGCGGGCGTTTATGGAGATGAAGAAACGCAAACGACGAAATGTGGCGGTCGTGAGAGCTGTGCTAGCAGTGGTGGCAATATGACGAGGAACTAGCTTAGCAGACCCCGGTGCTTATTGTTAGGGGGATCTCCTGCAAGCCAGATACAATGCAACCAACCCCACTGAGATGGCCAGGGTGTAATAGATACTGGGTAGGCTGGTGCACGCTGGAAACGAAACAAGAAAATGCGGGTGAACCTGACGGCGAAAAAGGATGACGCCAGAGACGGGCAGGAAGAGGCGGGAAGCAGGGAGATAAATGGATGACGGCGAGTTGGAGGCCACCGAGTGCTACCACGACACGGATGGGATGGGATCATCTAAACTCCCCAGAAAAGGGATCAACGTGCTGGAGCGTCCGAAGTAACTTCAGTGCCAAGAAACATGAGCGAACCTTGGCTTGTTTTATTAGCGCCGAAACACGGCCAACTTTGGGACCAGCTGTGCTAATTTGAGCTGGCTGGAGTGGCTGCAGACCTGCCGTAGCTGCATGAACAGTCCCACCGCGTCGTGCCATCTCCGTAGTCTGCAGCCTGCCAGCCTGGCGTGCTGCACATATCAATCGATGGTAATAATGCAACACTCGAGCCCAAATGTGAACAAACAGCGCCGACGGCAGCTTTGGAACCGTGCACGCGTGGGAATATCTCCAAGTAGGGCCAGCCCAAGGAACGGAGGGGTGGAAAAACACCAAGACAGGGCTACAAGGTGTCTTAGCCACAACCCCTGTCTTTACAGGCCAGTTAATTTGTTTGCCTATCAATCCTTTGCGTCGTACGACCGTCACAACCGGTTGGTATTACCTTTTCCACTACCGATACCGACACAAGAGCTGGCGTGAATAATAAACTGGGCCGGCTTCAGGTAAGCTCAGCAGTCAGTACCCGGTGCGAGCGGAACAAAGAGCGCTTCCCCTCTCTAGACCGGTTGTGCGCTCCCGGGCGGCCTCCAGATGCGGGGAGATGCGCATGTTTGTTGAGCAAGCAAGGCAACGCGGATTTATCGACACAGAGGCATGCTAGTGCGATTCCGTTGTATTATTAGTCCCTAACGCCGAGGGGCATTCCGAAACCACACAGTGAAGGAGGGCCGATAGCAAGACGGTTATAGCAATTACGACGAAAATAAAATCTTAATAATAAGCTTGCGCTTGGTTCTTATTCGTGATCATATAAATACATCAAAGTCTAATTACATGTCTCTTCAAAACTCTACGCTGCTCAACTAGCCCCGTCGGATACAAGCCTCCGTCAACCGCGACACTTGGTCGCTTTCCAAATCTCTTAGAAAACTTCTGCAAATTCGCCATGTCCTTCGTCAGAAGCTCCACGCCGTAGAAATTCCTTGCAAACTCCCGCTTTGCGCTGTGGCGGGGCTGCTGGCCATCGGTATCGCTGAAGTCTAATCATACGCTCTCTCTTTGGCGAACTATTCTCGGTTCGCTAAGAGAAGAGCGTTAGATCTTCAGAAGAAGCTACTCCAAAGTAGATCTTACCATCCTCGCTTCTTTGCCTTATAGTATCAGGACCGGCATTTGGTAGCGGCTGCCCCAAGCCAATCTGCGCCTGTCGAAGATGGTACTTGTCAGAACAGGACAAATAAACCTCACAAATAGTTGCTCCAATAAGAGAGACATAATCTGCGATAGAATATTCTCCATGGCAGACTAATAGAGCACTAATAGCGTATAGGATGGTCGAAAGAGCCGTAATGAAGAGAAGCAGGTCCCATTCTATAGATTCAGATCGTGGAGTATTCTGTAGACGTCTAAAGGCTCGGCGGACACGAATCGATTTGCTCATACCAGTCGAGACGCTAAGAAAGACTGAAAAGATCACTAAAAGACATTAATGACATGGTTGGATATTTTGAGGAGGGACAACATACATGCATTCTTTGCTTCCATGGCGGCCAATCTGCATACGGAGAATAAAGGATGTTGTATCAATAATCTGGTGATGATGATGCTTGAAGAAAATGAAGGTCTATGAGATGTTGCTTGGTTGTTTTCTTTTCCTTTCTGGCTGTGCGGGCGCAGCTCAATAAGGTTTGGAAGGTGCGACGCCACGAGATACATCACCACCTTTTAGAGCATGCAGTCTGCCACCGTCGACGGCGCATCCGTGGTGCCCACTAGATGGTCCTCTTTCTTGAAGTACCCGTCCACTTGACAAAGCGCTTTTCTGCACATTTCGATAGAATATCGAGCTGCCTCCTCATTCGGAACTTTGCCCTGCCCTGCGTAAGTTGCAGTACCCTTGTGGCAGGCGTTGGAAAAGTAGATGTGTGCTTCGTCAATGAGACCCATGGCACATCGGGTAGCAGTCTTTTCAACTGGTCCAAGGCCGCGCATCGACTTTTGCTTTGATTCGGACGCCAACGTCTTTTCCCAGTCGCTAGACGGGGCGTCGCAAATATCTTCGAGGTATTCCAGTATGCTGATGGATTGTCCAATGATGGTTCCATCTGGCAGGCGAAGCATAGGCGTTGAACCCGATGGTCTCCCAGGCGCAGTAAACCCGGGAGGATTTAAATAGAAAGCTTCTATCATGTTGGAATGGTTCAGTCCTTTTTCGGCAAGATAGATGAGAACTTGGCGAGGATATGGGCCAAAGGTGAGAGCATATAATTTGAGAGGTATTTTGGCAGCAGCAACAACATTAGAATTAAACAAACTGATTGAGTTTGACGGTAAACCGAATACATATATTATGAGACTCTTACGGTATTTATAACTGAAAGTGGGAACATGTCGGAGGTTGAGGTCGGCGACATATCGGAGGCATATCCATGACAAGGCTAGCTCTGCTGTAGATTGCGGGTTTGGCGATCGGAAACGGCAAAAGAAGCGATAAGGCTTTAGCTGATTTCCATTATTAGAAAATTTTCAGGACATAAAAGGCACAGCACAATCCACGCTTCTTCGGGAGCTGCCGGAACTTTGCAACAGTTCAACGCAAAGTCGGTGGGGCGTGGGTTCAGTTGACGAACTTGGCGGTTTGTGTGCGGAGTCGTGCATCTGAAGGACGTAGGGGACCTATCAAAAGAAAGTATTTTTATAGTATGCACTATATAACCAAGCATCATGTCTAAACTCATATCCAAATCAATCAGTTACGCAACGGATATCATATTGGGGGAAAACCGCGAGACATAGAAGACGTCGTGGACACCGCGCATGAAAGTTCTACAGCTTGGATTCTGCGGGCACACTGTCGCGGTTCTCGCAACGGGCTTTGATCCAGTCAATGACATCCTTGGCGAATTCATCCTTGCAGGTATCCGCGTGGATCTGGTGATAGGCGCCCTCGTAAGCTTTGTGCGTCTTGTCAGTAGCCGACTGATCCTGGTAAAACTTCTTGGACGCGTCATAGCTGCATGTCTTGTCCTCGGTTCCGTGCGCCAGAAAGAAGCTCACATCGCTGCCCAGCTTGACGGCGCCGGAGGCAAGGGCACCGGTGCGGTCCAGTAGCGACGCCAGGCCCTCCAGCGTGCCGGTGTTGTGGCACAGAGGATCGTTGCGGAAATCCTCGACGACTGTCAGATCGCGGCTCAGGTACTCTGGCGGTACCTCGTGCTTGAGCTGCTGCTTGGGGAGCAGCCTGCCTACGAGACGGCCCAAGAAGATCTTGATGCTGCTTGGCGCCTCATCAGCGGGAAAGCCGATGAAGGGCGCGTCGAGCAGCCAGCCGCGAACCTGCTTCACCAGCTTCGCGTAGCTGGGATCGGCCGCGAGGGTGATCACCTCGCCGCCGCCCATAGAGTGACCCATAACGAAGACAGGCACATCGGAGGGGAGCTTGTCCTCGATGAAAGCCGCCACATCCGAGATGACGAGCGAGGTCGGCCCAGTGAGGCCGCGATCAGCCTTATTCGTGGCCGACTTGCCCCAGCCGCGCTGGTCGAATCCAAAGACCTGGATGCCGGCCTCGCTTAGCGTGGGGAAGAAGGCATTATAGCGATTGATGTGCTCGCTGAACCCGTGGACAAAGATGAGCTTTGCCTTGATGGGTCCGGTGGGCTACGGAGGCAGAAGGCGTTAGCAAGGCTCGGCGAACGCGAGAATATTCATATATTGGCCACAGATGTGGCGTCACTCACAGTCCACGTCTTGGTATAGAGGCTGACGTCCCCCTTTTTAAATTGTCCTTCCTCAGTGGTGCTCATTCTGCCCGATTTCTTTTGGTCTGATGTTGCAAGCTGAACGCACAGCTGACGCAGAAAAGAGTTGCGGTGCTGCGAATACGGCCGCGCTAAAAGTGACACCCGAGCTTATCCGGGCGCCAACAAACTCGAAATCTTAAATTTCAACCTGACGTTTCTTTAAAACAACAGAAATGGGTGTACCACCCTTATGTGTTCTTCCGGCGATATATGTAGGGATTCAGCGGCGATGTAACAGCTCATCGGCAGGGGAGGTTACGGCAAGGCATGTGACAGTTGCACCAAGGGCCCATTCCTTTTCTGGTACTCTCGCCCGTGTGGCGCCAGCACCAAAGGAGCTGCATACCGGGTTGCATATAGACTGGCATAAAAAAAGAGGTTGTTGTATTGAATGTACCATTTTTTTAAGCTCTGAAGCTACCAATACACACAAAGGAAAGTAAGAAAAAACCATCATATCTCCTCTAAATCCCTCTAAACTGATTAGCTGTTCGACCCAAGTTATCTGGTCATTGCGTGCATAGCCGCGTTGGACCTGCTGTTTATCCCAAAGTCATCAAAACTGTCAAAGAAGTAATTAATCAAAACAATATTTTACAAATCAGTGAGAAGTGAGAATGATACGCATGTTGAAACACAACGCCGATGCTGCACTCATGTTGGGCTGCCGCGGGACAATCATTTTTGCTTCTGCTCAACGCTTTCGCTCTCTGCCTCCTTCTCTTCCTGCTGTTCCTCCTCGACGAGCTCCTCTTCATCGTTTTGCCTTGTGTGCTCCAAATACTCTTCCTCTGTGATGTGTGCCGCAGTGGCAGACGAGCGCTTCTCCGGAACCTCACCACCGCTCATTTGCCACTCCATCAGCTTGCTGAAGGCGCTGTCCTTGTTGGCGGCAAGCTGCGTATAGCTACCGATTTCGGCGACCTTACCCTCCGTATTGAGGACGATAATTTGGTCTGAGCGCTTGATGGTAGACAGCCGATGAGCAATAGAGATAGTGGTGTTATGTCCACGGAGGAGGCCGGCGAGAGCTTCGTTGACAAGTGTTTCCGATTCGGCATCGAGAGCCGAAGTCGCTTCATCAAGAATGAGAATATCAGGGTCTTTGAGCAGAGCTCTGGCGATAGCAATACGCTGCTTCTGGCCACCAGAGAGTTGTGATCCTCTCGCACCGACCTGCGTTTCCAGCCCATCAGGAAGATCGCTTATGAAATTGCAGTTGGCGCGTCTGGCTGCGGCAACAATTTCCGCTCGAGAAGCGTGGGGTTTTCCGTAAGCAATATTTTCAGCAATGGTCCCGGAGAATAAAACGGGCTCCTGAGAGACCATACCAATGCGACGTCTCAGGGATTTGACATTCATTCCGGAAATATCAACGCCGTTGATGGTGATACTTCCCTCTGTCGGATTATAAAATCGCAATAGGAGAGAGGCAACAGTTGATTTGCCGCCACCGGAAGGACCAACAACACATACGTTGCTTCCAGACGGAATCTCGAAGTCGAGGCCATTGAAAATCCGAACCGCAGGCCGCGTGGGGTAAGCGAAACTGACATTATTGAATCTGATGGGGCCTTGAGCGGACTTGACAGGCTTTCCAACAGTTTGGTGAATGCCTGGTCGACGATCTTGAAGCTCAAACAAACGACTCGCGGCACCTACACCTTTCATTAACTCAGAGTAAAAGCCAGACAAGCCAAATAAACTTGATCCCGCGAACGCTGTGTACATCATGAAAGATGTCAGGTCTCCAAGCGACATCGACCCGTTGCGAACGAAGCTTCCGCCAACAACAAGCATTGCTAGGATAGTCATATTGCCGGCCCAGCCGGTAGAGGCAAAGAACGTGGCAGCAACCAGGGATTCTTTTTTGCCAAGTGCAAAGATCCGTCGAATCTGTCTGTTATATCGTCCTACTTCTTGGACTTCTCCGACGAATGCTTGGCTCGTCTTAATGTTTCCAAGTCGCTCCTCTGCAATCTTAGTCAAGGTACCAAGATTCTTCTGGATTGATCGACTGATGTTTCGAATTGCCCGTCCGTAAAAAAAGGCACCAATTGCGATAGGGGGAAACATGAGGAGTAAAAGACCAGTGAGCTTGGGGCTGGTCCAGCACATAATCGCAAATCCAGCACCACCACTGAACAAGGCTCGAAGACCGTCGCTAAGATTTTGTGTAACCGACTTGCCGACAATGACGGTGTCAGAGCTGAGTCTCGAAATCAGATCACCGACACGGTTTGCATCAAAGAATTCAGCATCTTGCACGTAGGTACGTCGGTAAAGCTGCGATCGAAGTCGTGCGACAACGCGCTCGCCAACAATACGCAGCAGAATAACACGGCCGAAATTTGCCATGGCGCCTAGAGTTAGGATGCCAGCAAGACCGATGAAGAATTGATTCAACGTAAACCCGAACAACCGAATATCCTCAGATTCGCCTTTCGTTGCCAGATCTAGAATTCTGCCGACGGAAAACGGGATCGACATTGTGACGCTTGATGAGATCACCAAGAAGACGAAGGCAATGGCGAGCCATCGGAGTTCCGGCCGCGCAACTCTGATGAGTCGCCATATTTCATTCAATCCTGCTTTTCCGGGCTGTTTGCTGTCTTTGGAAAGCTTTGCGGCGAGGTTTACCTGCGCGGCCTGCGCAGCGCGATCGCTCTTCTTGAACTCGAAGTCGGCCTCTTCGTCGGTAGGTTCTGGCTTCGTTTCAGTTTTCAGCTGTTTCTTTCGCTGCTGTTCTTGGAGGTTTGAACTTGTCGAAAAGGCTCGCGATAACGTGATTGTCGAGGTCTTTTGTGTAGAAGCCAATCGGCGCTCAGCAAGGCGCTGTAAAAGCGAAGACTGTGCGGAGAATGTGGCGTCAAGCAATGCTTGCGTCGCAGCACCAAATCGGTGCCCGGATGCAGTATGGAAAGTACTTGCAGGTTTGAGTATGCTAATCGGCTTCGCAAATGAATTCGACACAAGATTGCGCGCTGTGAGAGTAACCCCATGAGAGTGTGCCTCCGCAAAGGCGCTCAATCGAGGGGCCACAGCCCGGCGCAGTGCTCCAGAAACCATCCTGACCAAAATGGGATTACTCTGATCCACGTCGTCCCATTGTTAGGCTGTGCGAATAGCGCCGGATTCTTTGGCGGTCGTTGTCGTCTGGCACAACAGTGATGGCCAGTTCTTCGCACTTTTTGGTAGTTAAAGATGGTGCTGCTGCTGCAACCCGTGGAAGCGGCATTTCCTGCTGACGAAATCAAGGTCGACTGAAAATTGGTGTGGAGCTAGCTTCTGATGCGTCAAAGGTCGGCCTCGGTCGGAGCAAGCAGACCGCTCCGACCTCCTGGCAGACCCGCATGCAGCTAATAATAATTGTGTGCAGCTGGCACCTGCCTACACAAACTAATGACAACTTTTGAGAGGAAAGCAAATCAAGTAATGGATAATGGATAATGATGTTCATTCGATGGAGAGAAAAATCGCTAAGTGTAGCAATAAAAGAACCCAAAAAAGATCGGTGTGGCACAGGCGCAGACACACAGAAACGCTGAACCTGCATCTACAGAGGGAAAAGGTGCTCTGATACTGTTTCAAGATTCATACAAAAATACTATACACAGCTAGTCTGTCACTGTGGTCCTTCACCCTTGAGCATCTCAGCCACGTCCTCATCAATGCCGTCATCTGCCCCCATGTCTGGAATCTCAGGTTCATCATCTATCCTCCGTCTCTTATTTGAGCCGTTAGAGGATATGGGAACAGAGTGTGATGAAGCACCAATTAAGGCTTGATCAGCTTCATTCTCAACCCCTGCGTCGCCTACAGGGCTTAGGGACTCCGTCTCTGGTGGCGGCGGAGTGAACTCCTCCATCGCTGGTGGTGTCAGAGCCTCCATTTCTGGACGACCAGGTTCCTGCGCGGCGCCGTCTTCTCCGTGTGTTTCCGTGCCATTACCATCGGCTGGCCCAAGAGCTCTCATGATAGCCAATTCTACCTGCTGCTTTTTTTCTTCGATCTCTGTCTTCCTTTCTGACAGTTGGGAGAGTACTTTGCTGTCTGCCTCGAGCTCCATTTTGTGCTCTTGGAGCATCTTCTCCAGACCAGCAATGAGACTCTCGCGTGCTGCTATACTCTCACTAACAGAGCTTTCTGCATTGGACAGGGTTTTTAGTAGGCCATTGAGACGCGCGGCAAAAACTGGTGCTGACGGTACAACTGTGGAAGCATCTGTTTGTTTTTCGTATTCTTGGTTCGCGGAATCGAGCGTAGGTTTAAGCGGAGCGCTTAACTTTTGTACTTTTCGAAGTCCCGAGATGAGCGGCACGAACTCGGGTGGTGCAGCAGCCGTGTTCGAGGTAAACGGCGAGTTTCCAAATCCTGGTCGAGGGGCGCCTTTGGCTTTGTCCAGCTCTATGTAGTATTAGCACGCCTTCTGCTTCGGTCAATTTTTCATATCAGTAGCTACCATCTAGGCGTGATTCAATGGCATTCTGAATCGGAGCTTCGAAAATGTTACGATCCTTCCATACATCAATGACACGTCGCAGTTTTCCGTGTATCTCGGTTGGCGCGCCTTTGTATGCGAGCGCTGTGGCCTCCGCAATAATGGGGGAAAATGCGATTATAAAGTCTTCTTTGCGGCGGATTCGTGATTGCTGTGCAACTTCTGTTTTCCGGACCTTCGTTAGCGCTGGTACGCACTTTGGTTCAGTCGGCGTGGCATACCATTCGCAAGGTAGATGAGGCTCAGCCTTCTCGTTGCAGATGAATCTTTTAGTCTCTGCATCCAAAGCGCAACCGTGCGATCAGCATGTCGCCTGCAGTCGGGTCAATTAGCACTGCTGTGGAAGCAAGGTTGGCACATGCGCATACTTATGAAACATAATCCATTGCGCAGCTGTCGCAATGCTGTCATGGCTCTCGTTCAGCGCGGAAAGTCGCGCGAGAACAGCGTCGTCGTTGTATGCCATCTTCCTCTGCCTTTGTACTTGTTCGTGACCTGGAGGTACTCGCTAGGGGCGTGGTCGCACGAGCAAATGCTTTACAGCTTGGCGGATAGCTATTGTCTTCCGCGCGTCGATGTGTTGGTCGGTGGGTATTGGGTCCGCTATTGTGCCAATGTGTGAATTTTGTTGTCGCTTCAGTGCAATCGAGGTGTTATCCTGGTATTTTACGCAGGTCCTGGGAGTGAATGCTTCCAGCAGACGAGGTGCAGATTGACAGTAAACAGAGCTCAACTAATTGAGCAGGCGTATGCAATTAGGCGAACTAGCTTGAAGGGAGCGCTCCACACATCGAAGTGCGATACCAAGCTCTCCACTACTTGTGCAACGCACCCACTACACCTTCTGTAGTGGGTGCTTACCACCACCGCGCACACACCACCACCACACACAGTTAGTATTACCACTAAATTAACACTAAAACACTAACAATTTCTATATTTCTTAGTTATATC
>JARDXD010000200.1:0-21323 GCA_029218145.1 Aphanocladium album
CAGCACTGCTACTAAACGCAGTAAATAGACTTACTTTATTTCTACATAGACTTACATAGGGTTACATAGACTTATCTTATTCTTACATATACGTATATAGATTTACATAGACTTACATAGTTTTAGCCGTTTTTATCGTCGCGCCGGAGTATATTTAGAGGTGCTGAGTAATGTCTAATACAATGGTTTTTGCGCAGTCCGTCCCTCTTTCCAACTTGGTCCGTTGCCTGGCTGGTCCTAGTCCCATCTTTTGTTGGCACGCTGCCTCTCCAATGTCTTCCCTCGTCATCTTCTCTTCGATATGCAACAATGAACTTATGGATAATATCATAATCTGTATCATGCTTTTGTCTAATACCACTATCTTCCTCTCGCCATACAGCGGAACTTGGCACCAGCACACCATAAACGCCGATGCAGGCATCACAAGCACCTCGACTCGAGATCAACACCGCCATGTTCTCCTCCAAGAATTCGCGCGATATTCTAACACGGCACTGTCTTCTCCAACCACGACGGGAGAAAAGTGAGTGTTCAATGGCTTATTCAGATGGCGCTTCAATAACCAAAGACCTTTCGGCAGACACGTTTGCATACCAATCCCGGCTTCCTCACTTTCCCGTTTCATCTTGGATTTCTCTGCACTACAACGCTTGTTCATGCAGGCAAAGGATTGCGCTAACACTACTGCTCGGGCTCGGAGTCGCTATGCTGTGGATCGAACCGCTGGAGTTGGGGACTGCAACGTCATGGCGCTGCTACGTGTCATGCGTCACTCAACTGCATTGAGCAACAGGGTTGCGGAATTTAGGCTGGTGGGAAAATAGGAAGGACAGAGACTGGACTGGTTGGAGGCTGCTGTGATTGTGCAAGGGACTGCATGGGCAAGGGACTGCATGGGCATGGGACTGCTTGGCTATGGGACTGCTTGGCTATGGGAAACCGGAAGGCCCACTCGTTCCAACACTTTGACCTTGAGATGGAACTTGGAGCAGAACGTGCGGCCAGTGTTGGTGATGGAGCTCCGTGCACTCATCCAGGATGCCGAATCCTAATACCAGCTTCGAAGCGTCGGCACGATCCTCGACACCGAAATTATCCAACCGCGAAAGCACAACGCCCCATGCCAGCCATATTAGGGCAAGATATCAACGGAAACATCGATTTTAAAGATCAACTGAACACTCACTGTCGATGTGCTCGTCATTCCCAGGTGAGTTCCTCATCACTGTCAGCAGTGGACCAGAGAGAGCCAAAAAAATCTTTCCTTCTTTTTTTCTTTTTCTTCTTTTTTTCTTTTTCTTCTTTCTTTTGCTGCTTTTACTTCTTCCTTCAACATTGCTGCCACTATTACCGTTATGCTTCTGCATTGCACCACTATTGTAAGTTTTTATATGCTTGGGCATTTGACCTCACAGCCCTGTTCCTGCTCGAATTGTCTGCTGACTGATGAGTCTATCAGCTACATCGCCACAAGAAATTTTCGACAGTAGCTTTCGCTCTCTCCGTCAATGGTACTTTTGAGCTGCGACCGAGAGACATTTTTTATGCCGACATAGCCACCTCTGTGCTGATGCAACCTTCCCCAAATCACTTACGCCGCATACAGCCTTGTTGTCAGATGCAATTACTATCACGGCACAATTGCTCAATTTGTCAATCCCACGATCAGAAAATCGCCCGAGCTGGTATAAACCAAGCTTAATCTACATTTCCTTATGAGATACAAATTATTGGACTCTAAGCAGCCAGCTGGCTCCAACCGCGGCGTCGAACCGTACTCTACAAACATGGCATTTGCGGTTACTATCCTTCTATGATGGGGAAACGATTCTTGGAAACAAAGCATGCGAGACATTCTTCCTCATTCTCCATCGAGAGCTTACAGACCATCTTCTCTCCCGACTCCCGGGCAAATTGATCGCAACTATGAGCAGAACGCCAAGACGAGTTTTGACCACGAAGTGCGCACCTCTCGCTTGTTTGGCAATGCACAAGATGTTGGCAAAGGCATCACGAGCATCATGCTGCACCTTGTTGAGAAAGGTACTACACTTGAGTTCGCAATCCAACCAGACACGCCAGAGGACGTCAGGAGCATTGGACGAAGCAGCTTCAGGAGACGCTATGGGCTTTACACAGGAAAGATATTGTCTGGGGTGATGCTAAGGATTCTGATGTACTTGTTGATATGAATGGCGATGCGTGGATCACTGATTCCGGATGCGGGTATACAAGAGGTTGGGTCGATGAGGACAGCTCGGGAACCATCACCGGAGACCTCGCCGGACTAGAGAAGATGATGCACTACATCAGTACTGAGGGTGTGTGCCACAATTCGCATGAACCTGTTGATAGATGTAGCCCGTTGAAATGAAGCAGCTACCTACAAACAAGCGACCAAATTCTATTCCGTTGATCAAAAGCAGAGTTTCGCGGCTTGTTTAAATCACCTCTTCTCATATTGCGCAAACGCCTGCACCCCGAATATCTTCGGTGCGCTTCAAATTTCTCTTCATCGTCGACCCAAATACCTCTATTTCAGTATCCGACATGCCTCGTCTGCTTTCAGACGCCTTCAAAATGCCGCTGCGGCTGAGTCCAACAGCCGCAAAGGCACCGAAACCCCTCATAAGTCCGCTGCTAGGGTCTTCGACGACACCATAGATTAAAGTCCCGGCGTCTCCAACGTCACCAAGCAGACGGAGAAATGAGCGTGTCGCAGCCATTTCCGGGCCTAGAGCCTCCCCGATTCCTGGGACAAGCATTATCACTCCAGTGATAAAATCAAGAATGAACTCTTTGAGGTCGTTCTTTTTGATGGTTTTAACTTCCTTCACAATAGCATCCATCTTTTCCACGGCGCTCTGGTAAGTGAATGCGGAGACACTGATTGCATCAAGCAAGTCCTCAGCTGCCAACGAATCGTAAATTATAGCGGATCTCGCAATTTTGAAGTATTTCAGTAGATCCAAAGCCTCGTTATATGACTTCCCAATCACATCCTTTGGGTTCGGAACCTTCATGTCATCCTTGACCTTTGGATAATGGTGGAAATAGAAATCTGACTTCCTGGCACAGTCTGCAGAGTCCTTGCCAGCAAATTGGCAAGACGCTCCTTTCCAAACAAACCTATCATCAAAGGCCACCCATGACTCATCGATGCTGTATTCTTTGCCCATTCTTTCCAGAATCCTTCAATATCATCCAAATGATAGTCCGCGCTCATGAGCCGATAGTGTTCCGGTAAAACACCACTTTCCCTGTACTTCAGAGTGTCCGGGCATTTTACTTTCTCAGTATACATCCCTGATTTGCAGTCTTCGGCTCTGCGACAGCTATCGAGACATCCTCCCCATTGACAATCGCTGCAGTGGTAGCCATACATGGTGCCTTGGCAAGTGAAGTAGTCGTCTGCCTTGCCGCTAGCCATGAACTCATCAATTTGCATCGGAACTAGCATTTTGATGTAGTTGCTGTAATAGTTGAACTTGTCGTCATATCCTCCATCCACAAGTTTTTTGTATCTGTCGAGAGCATCATGCATTGCCTGCAGCGCTACATCAATGAGATATAGCTCTAGACAGCTAGATGATATTGTGTCTTTACCGCGTTCCACAGCATCGAAAGTTGTGTACTGGCCATCACATCGAATCTCAATGAAGCTCTCGTCAAGTTGCTGATCCATACCCGTACCACTGCGCAACAATTAGTAAAGCGTTTGCCAATCTGCTATAATCTTCGTACGTACTCGAAAAGCGACGAAGATCAATCGCCCACTCGGAAGTCCCACCAAAATTAGATTGCGAAAAATAATCTGCGCGTTTCTTCTTATCATCGTCATCCATGTATGCCACCCACTCTGTATCATTATAAACAAGGACGTGTGAGCCAACTGCTTCCCACTGCTTATTCACATTGCCATACTGGATAATTTCTTGGATTTCAGCATTGGAAATATAACCAGCGGTTTTCGTGCAGCGGCCTTCAGCTGCGTTTGAGATTCGATTTGTGCCTGTAAATAGACACATGGGACCCCAACAGCCTTTGGCTGCCATCTTGAACGATCGCCCGTAAGTGGCAATTTCCAAAGCAATTTTATTCGCCGGTACCCCTGCTTTCGTGATCATTGCCAATGCGTCACTGGTTTCGGTCATATTCACGTGTGAGCGCAGACAACTGCCTGTTGGGCATCCTGACGATGTCCACTTATTGCCATAGTCCCACTGCCCATGTAAATCATACGTCATAAAAACGATATAATCGAACCGCTTGCTCATCATGGCAATGGGAAATGCCTTGAGATACCAATATGAAGCAGGGATGGCAAAAGAGACAGACTTTGACGCACTCAGATAGGACTTAACACGGTTTTAAACCAGCAAGTAGTTGAGGCTATTGTGAGGATCGTCAGATGGAATGACAGGTATATCAGGCGCCTGTCATAGTAATATGCAATTCTGTTGACCGTGTGGAATAATTTTGTCCAAACCTACGCCTGGGTATTCCCAATCGATATCAATACCATCTAGTTCATGGTTCTGTACGAAAGAGACAAGATTTTTGACAAATTGCGGTCTGTTCTCTGCCTTCACGGCGTCTCTTAGAATGTGAAAGGTCCCTGGAAGCGCACTAAATTCCCACCCGCCAAGAGAGATTATTCTTTTGACGCCTGTCATTTTTTGAAGCTCTCAAATTGTTCTTCAATTTGGCTAATATCTAGCCTAAAGTCTTCCGTGACAGTTGCGAAAGCGAAATGGATGTGGGTGTAATCGTTGGTGTTGATGTCACCCACATCCATCGTTAGGCAATTGCGGTTTTTATTCCAAGCCTCAAAGTATCCAATTCGCAAAGGTTTTTCTGGGGCAGAAGGGCTGCCGACAATATATCTGCCGCAGTTGCTGACACCTAGAACAATCAGTGCCAGGAATGAAGTCTAGAACGGGCAAAACTTACAACCATTAATGCCAAGTGCAGCTGTTCCGGGTGCACCTGACTTGGATTTGGAGACTGTACAGAAATCATCTGAGAATCCACAATGGCCCCAGATATTACAGCACACCTTGAGTGGACATTGGTTCAAGTCAGCCAGACTGATTCCGGCTGGAGGTGGCTTCGTCCCTGGCACCTAAATAGAACCAGTCAGCTTCTGATCCATGTCCAGTATTATTAACACCTTGAACGGAATGGGAATTGCAAACTTACAGTAGGTCCACATTCCGCATTTTCCACGGGATTTGGCATAGGTGCCTCGCAGCCTTGCCAGCCCCAAGTGTTCTTGTTGAATTCCTCCAAATCGTCAACTGTCAACTGTCTTGCTACGGCAATCATCGAGCACCCGTCATTGTGGTCAACAGGATATGTTGCACACGATCCATCCTCATTTGGTTTCGGACGCAACTCAGGCATCTTAACGAGAGTGCAACAACATATACTGGCCAACAGCGAGCGGGCTGTTTCATGCTTCATCGTTGATCTTTTCGAGATCCGGGAGAGCAAGTCCGCATTTTTGCGCCATAGTGCTGCATGTGTCGCCGCCCTTGACAGATTTTGTCACACATGTTCCATCGCTGTTTCCATGCGGGATTTTCTCCGGAAGGGTACTGGAAGAGCAGCACACTGCCTCATCCTGAACAAGTGTATTGCAGAAGTGATCTCGAGGGTTGTATGCCTCCAGCTTATCTTGGCTGATACCACAGTGCTGAGCCACACCCCAGCAACCCTCACCGCCATTTACTTGGGTATTTCTGCACTGTCCTCTCGCTATGAAACGAGATGAGCGTGCTCGGAGATCCAAAGCAGATGTAGTGTTTAGCATGGTTGAGTTGCTACTTTTTGGCATCGAAGGGCTGTTAGGAGGCACGCGTAGAGTTGCAGTCATTAAAATTTGTTCCTCAGACATGGTCTCAACACAATCTCCATCTGCCCAAGTTTTGACTGCATTCTTGACAAATCTCATATCTTGAGAAGATGATATAGCAATACCGACGGTGTAGTGTGAGCCTCGTTTGCCTGGCTCGCAAATTTGAAAAACCAGGCTTTGATGTGTGCCCATCACAGCATCTTGAATATGACTCAGGACATCCTGCGTGACACCGTGTTGATGTACTTCAGTACCACCGAAAATTACTACACTTGCTGTTTTGTAGTATCCAAATGCAATAGTGCTGTCGTTGCAGGAGGGTGCCTTTGCGGCAAGGTGCTGGCCGAGCTGCCCTGTAACATATACGGAGTCGTTGCCATCAATATATTGGTCGGAAGGCTCATCTTCGGCAATAAAATATCGCACAGAGACATTTTTGATGATGTAATTCGGTGTTGAGCATAGCGCAGCGGTGTTTGGCTTTGGAATCGTGATATTGGCCGAAGCCTTGGTTGAATAGTCGGCTGTACAAGCCCGGATACCGGTTTCAATATTGCGATTGCTATCAGATCTGACGTTGAATTCAATAATCATGCTCTCATTGCACGTTTTTAATTGATCTTCGTCTGAAAATAGAAATCTACTCTGGAATCCGCTTGTTGTGGCAGTAGCGGTGCACAGAGCCGGGCACGCCTTTGGCGCAATGGACAGTTGCACGGCTTCGTCCAGCCATTCTTGAAGGGCAGGATAATCATCCCCGGCATCACTGCCTTCGTTCTCAACCAACAACGATCGTAGTTCTGGGTGAGTTCCCTGCCCAAGAACGAGAGCAGCGAGTAGAAACAAAGCTGTCGGCCATATGCGCCTTTGTTTCATCCTGATGAGGTTCTCAGCCAAGAATAGATACAACTCTTCGAAGTCGAAAAGGGTGTTCAAATTATTATTTGATTGATACCAAAAAGCGAAATAGCGCGTGTGTTGTTACTCCATTAGAACTTGTTCTGCTCTTCGGCCTGCGTCTTTATCAAAAGAAATTGCACTGAGCCACCACAGCGTCAAGTTCTTTTACTAGTTTAAAAAGTAACAAAATTTTGGGATCTCTCGGACAGGTAGTTTTCTGCGACGTCCGAAATTGGCGTCCCAAATGCCCCATGCGGAAATCGGAGCTGGCGGAGAAGCGGCGCCAACTCCCTCGACTGGAGCGGGTATTTCCTAATGTAGAATTACCATCTACCCATACTACTTGAAAGCTAATTCATACGATCGAGATGTATTTAAATGTGTTGAATCAACACTATCGTTACTCGACGTTTAAAGAAAATAAGCTCGTTCATCAATTTCCTGGCGAACACAGTTGCCTCATCATTGTTCTGACAAGACGGGCGGAGCCTTGTGTCGGAGGCCTCATTCTCTCTTCATTTTATATTCATCGACAGTTCAATACTCCTTGGGATGCAGCATGAAGCTACATTATCTCGCAACTGCGGTTTCACTGGCAACTCGGGTTGCGGCGGGAGGGTATCATGGGTGCTTGGAACGGGTGGCACTTTGGCAGGCATACACACTGGAGGGTAAAAGCGGCGCCAAAGGTCCAGTAATTGGATACCATTGCCCTGAATTTCAGCGCAGGACCGGATGCCCTGAAGATGGCTGGCATATATGTGGCAACGTTCCTGGGCAGCGTTGTACATTTTCGCAGTTCATGAAGCAGCTGAATCCAGAAAGTTACGACGAGAAGGCCCTGAACTGGCTAGTAACCGATCCTCAACGCCAAAAACGGATTGGCGTGAAAAAATTGGCCAACAACTGCTACAATTACTTCAGAGAGCGCGAAGCTTCCGTTCCGGATTTCATTCCTCAGAATGCCATGAAAGTCACAAGTGGCAACTTCGGCGAATATGTGGTCGCACTCGGGCGTCGCATGAATACTCTCCGGGGCAGTTTGATGCCAGTGGATAGAGCTAAACAAATGCTGGAATACAAATCTTTCACTGAAAACAGCCAAACTATCGTCAATATTCGACGGGGAGATATTGGAGACTATTTGCTTGAGGCGACCAGACTAAACCTTGGGCCCGAAATCACAGTTGTGCCGCTGGAACTGGGCAAACACCCATTATTTGGTCGTGATATGGTGACAGTGGACTGGATCGCAACGGAGGCGCGGGCAGACAAGGATGGAGTCGAATATTACAAAAATAAAATTAAACGGTTCAAGCAAACTTGCTTTGCGGCAGGCACAGATGCAGGAAACCACCAGCATATTGATAGGCAATACGCCGAAGTAGAGAAGGAAAGAAACGCGTGTGGTCGAAAATAGACTTGGAAATGGTCAAAGAATGCCTCAGCTAACTACAATAGGAGTACGCAACTGAATATAGCTGCTTCAGTAAAGATCAGCGTTTTCTGTATGCCTCCACCGGTACCCGCCTTCAGCGTCTAAAGAATATTAATGCATTTTGTACTTTTCTCTCCACCATGAGCTCCATTTCACTCTGTTCTCAATCCAATTCAATGTTAGTCCCGTTTTTGAGTCTGTTATCCAAGCATTTTCGTTACCGCACGGCCAGTCCAGTCCCACTCCACACCAGTACTCCGGTTTGTCCAGAACAATCAAGAAGACTTCAACAAGCTCTTCGTACATCCACATGTGATCTAATTCGTGGTAGGTAAAGTTCTCACTCATCTCTCTCGCAAGTTTGAACCTCTTGATGCGTTTCTTTTCTGCCAGAAAATGGTAAGCCACCGTGGTACCCACATCTATGATATCGCTCGCAAAATTGACCCAAGCATAACGGGGATCACTCCCCCATGAGAAGCCTTGTTGATACGGCCCTTCAGGTTCGATGGATGCATTCCGGGACTCGTGGCACACATGGAGAACTACTGGCACAGGCGTCGGAGACGTGATGTAAATCACATCAAGGTGCTTTTTGAGTCTCTCTCTACCCAAAGCGGATAAATCGTACTTCTTCAAACAAGTACGTCGTACTTCTACCGTACGAGGGGCTGTTGACAGCTTCCAGATGTATAAGCGCAGCTCGTACGGCAAGTCCGAAAACTGTGCCATGATCCTCTGCTTGCTCTTGGTCAATATTGAGACTCTTAAGAACGGGTCTATGAAAAGCAAATGTGCTGTTTGCAGGAGACCATCGCTCACTTGTTGCGTCTTGCCACCTTCTAAGGAATTTTGGGTGGCAACATGTAACGCGCTACCCGGTGTGGTGCGCACAAACGCGGTGTGCCACTAGTAAAAGTGATTAGTGGCGCGGATCAAAAGCTGAAAAGGCCGAGGCGAGGGCCAAAGGGCTGCCGACGTCGGCCTCTTTCGACCGCGACTTGGGGGCTCTAATTAGCCTTCGCAAGCATCTTAAGCTACTGATCCAATCTTTATAAGAACTGAATTAATACCAGTCTGTATACTGCGTGATAATTCTATGCGCACAGCGAATCCTCATGCGCAATCAGCTTCAAGGTTACGATCTTTTGTACCGCACATTGAGCAAACCCCGCAGACCACGACGAAAATTGGCATTTTCAATAGGCAGGCAGCTCTAGGCTTGAACACGGCCAGCTGATAGTAATGGCTCAGTAAACTGTTGACGCGCATTCGTCTACAGAAAGGCAGAAGAAGCTTCGTTCGGGGCGAGGCAGCGCGTGAAGGCCGACAAAGTGGCTGTTGATTGGGAGACCTTGACATTTCGAAGTGGAAACAGCCGTCCATACGTACGTCATTGTTGAGTCGGGAGAAGGTCAGCAAGGAATCGAGAAATCTCCAACTTATAATTCAATTTGCATGGGAACCTGATACATACGACCATAGGTGATAGAGAACTCGGGATCCCGTCCGCTCTCCCATAGATAAGCTATCAACCGGCAGATTAGTAGTTGGGTCGGTGACGACCAGCGAACACCGGCTGTTGTATGTTTCTTTTTGGCTCTTTTTGGTATTTTCCTGCTGTCTTTAAGCATGTTCATCGTTCAGATTCAACGGTTGTTCACAAGTTGGAGGGAGAGTGTGGCAGCTGCTGGTGTGCAGCCTACTCAGTAGGTGCGCCACAGCTGAGGCCTGCTGCACGACCCCGTACTTGACAGCCACTCAGATTCAACCACTACAGCGCTTCCATTGTGCCCTCTTACATCTCGTCTCAGCGCCTCTGGCTGTCTAGGCTATATCACCAGAGGAATGGGTCGGCCAACACTGTAGTCTGGCAGCTACAAATTTTAAGTCGTATATAATTTTAGGCCAGAAAGAATATCCTTTTTAATAGTCTTAAAATGGGAAGATATTGAAACTGAGAACTATAATATAGCTGTCATTTTCTGGTCGTTAATGACTTAATGACTGAATGACTGCTCTGCCAGTTAGCTGTTCATGTATGCGAGAGCAGACAGGAGATCCCGTGTTTTTACTGCCTGTGTACGCTGGCACAGTAGGGATTTTGCATTTTGGCATTTTGCATCTCGACACAACTTTTCTCAAAGTGGATTTTCCTGGCCTAGTCACTAATTTGCCTCAGAGTGCCCTGTAACAGCCGTCCCAGCACCTTCAATTCAGCTTCCACCACTTGACAGTGTTCGAGAGCATCCTGGATCTAGCAGAAACGAGTCCTCGCTCGCCGAAAGTCAGCGTCATCTTCTCGCGTGATTTTTACATTCACACGGCGGTTTCCGGGTATCCTCAACCTCAAAAGGACGGCAGTAGCTTGTCCATCGATGTCGAGTTCTTGACACAATTGGCCAAGTGATTTGGAAAAGAAACTGGCGGCTAGCGACGTTTTGTCGTTCTCGTCGTTGTTGATACTGGTGCGAAGAACTTGGCGACACTTCACGCATAGCCTTTGACGAGTAATCTGCGCCTTGTACATATAAAACATGAACAAGTGAATAGAAAGTGCCTCTGGTTTACAATGCAGCGATTTAAAGTATGCCCTACTCCTGGAGACGCCCGAAGCGATGCGTCCTACAAAAAGCCTGAGAAACCAGCACGGTGCGCGAGTGAACCGGGACAACAACAATTTTGCTGCGGAATTCACTACGACCGCAATACGCGACCTGTCAGGAGCTATCTCAGCTCCAGCCAAATACAGAGCGTGTCAAATGTTCGCCAGTCCTCTCTTCACTGACAGTCCCGTTTAATAGTTTGCCATTTGCACACCAGCCCAGTCCCACGGCTTCAAGCTGTGCTCCAGTAGCTTGTCGGGAATGAACCGATTCAGTGTTGCAAGGCTACTCCCCCAGGACTGGACCCCAGCGGTAGGAAGCTCCGAATCCCAGTACCCGGTCGGCGCAAAGTACTGTCGCACAATCTCACGAGCGAGTGGTTTCTGCGATTCAGTATAAGGTATTGTCTCGCCATCTTGCAGGATCCTCAACAGGAACGGCCGTGTGTAAGCCGGCAGCATGTCGGTTAAATCCTCGTGGATCCGGGTAATGGACACGGTCTTGGGGGCCACACCTTGTCGAAGACGGATAAGAGCACCACTGACCCATCGTGAATCATGGTCAGGAACGGCGACGACGATCACTTCGGCGACATACGGGAGGTTGGATATGGCGTCTTCCACTAGAACTCTGGGGACCCTTCTGATGACTAGTGTTTCGTCAGCTTCGTCTTGTCGCATGGTACGCTTTGTCTGTCTTGCACTTACAGTCAGTCGTAGTTCGGCCGTCGAAGAAATAATTGCCGTCGGTGATGTGACCCACGTCACCTGTCTTGAGGTAACCGTGTTCATCGAATGCCTCAGCCGTGGCTTTTTCGTCTCCAATATATCTGGATTCAAAGCGTTAGCGAATCAATCCTGCCAGAGCTTCCAGGGAGGGTTGACTGACCTGATCAGCATCCACGGGCTTTTGACAAGGAACTCGCCATAAGTACCCTCAGAAAGCTTCACTTCCATTGGAGGGTTCTGAGCTACCTGGCCTATGGCATTTGGGACCTGACGGGCATGAGTGCCTTGTTGATTCATTACCAAATACTAGGGAAACATACCTGCGGAGTTGCCGCATGCTTTGGGTTTTGAGGCATTACCACGCCTCCGCCGCACTCTGTGGAACCGTAACCGCTTCCAACCCACAGTCCCGTCAGCTCTGTCCAGAACTTGAGAAGCGACGGAGCAGTCAGCGCTCCATTGCACAGGATACATCCTAGGCGTCTAAAGCCAGCGAGATAGCGGTCTATCTCGGTAGTGGGCAGCAGACTGATTTGTTCTTCGTAAACCACCTTCATCCGTCGAAGAAGAACTGGATTGAACATCATGGTTGTGATGGAATGGTCCTTCAGGGCTTCCCAGACATCCTCGGCTGATGGGTGTTGCCGGAGAGACACGAGTTTCCCTCCAGTCATGGGCGGCGTCACGAGCGCATCCCATCCCCCTCGCCAGTGAGGAGGACGATAGTTGAGCGTCGTCCCGGGTACGTAGCCGCGCGACCTCACGAGGCACTGCTTGGGTAGCACTGCGCCTTTCGGCTTGCCACTAGTGCCAGACGTAAACATGACCACACCAGGGTCTTGCGGATTGATGCTGGCATTGTCATCAATCTTGAACTCGACGCCTTGCATGGGCGTCGCCCCTGTAGAGATGCCCAGCGTGCCGTAGCGGCAGTCCCCTTTGCCATTCATGAGGTCCTTGATGTTGCCGGCTCTCTCTCTATGAGAATCACCCACGAGCAGGCATATCGAACCAGACATGGTAATGTAATGCTCGGCTTCCTGAGGTAAGATGCCCGACGCTATGGGGAGTTGTTAGCCATGGATGAGGATGGGCGAGGGACGCCAGGGCCAGAGTGTAGCTACCGAATGTAAGGCAAGCGCCACCCACTGCACGAATAGCATAGAATGCGACGATGAACTCGTAGCCACCAAGAGTCAGAGCACCAATGTACTGATGCTTCTCTGTTACCAAGCCTTGAGGTGTAAGAGCAGATGGTGGCAGGCTCGCCCGAATCGCATTGCGCGTGGTATGGATGTCGGCCAGCAGCTCGGGGTATGTCTTATCAAAGCCATATGCATCGTGTATGATGACCTCGTCGGTCAGCTTGGAAGACTGCAATAGTCTTACCAGCAAAGGATCATTTGGAAACGTGATGAAGTTTCCGCTCGCCATGATTTTACTTTAGTATAGTTTCGAGTTTGCAAGTTTTATTAATCGGGGCTTTTAGTCGCAGGAGGGTAGCCTGCTGGGCCTGTAGGTGTCTGAACTGCAGGTAGGAAATTGACAACTTTATGATGATGAGGGAAGAGGCAGGTATGTGGTGGCCTAAATTGGCAATGTTTGCGAATCAAGGCATGGAAATCGCAATCTGTATCACATCCGGCGTCGCCGTCGGATCCGCGACAGGGCACTGGGCCGCTTCTTCATCACGACAAAAGTCAACTTGCATTGGACAGCTTCACACATCTGCGTCAGATAAGCAGGCTGCTAGCACTAGGTGAGCGGTCAAGGTCAGACACGGCTTGGCAGGTGTCTCTTCCCAACGCCAGTGGTGGGGAGAGTATTCCAGCGGGACAGTGCGGGTCTGGATAATGGGGAGAAGGAGGTGGGTGCGAGCAAAAGTGGTCGCAGCGGAGATGGCGCTGAAGGGGGCCGATCTGGTTACGGAGCCGGAGAGTGAGTGATCATGGTAGGAGAGGGTTCAGGAAAGCGAGCAAGTGGGTGAGAAGACGGGAGGGTAGCAAAAGTATACGGAACGAGGATGACAAGCACGGCTGCTCCGCGGCCTGGTACAGAGCCACATCCGAGACCGTGGTTGACATTTGATCAGTCCCTGCACATACACCAGGCGTCAACACGATGCATGATTCGGCGCGCGCCGCAGCTACCCGAGACGTCGCTAACCAGAAAGAGCGAAGTAGTTATGGAATTGTCGAAGAAGTAAAGAAAAGATTGAAACAAGGAGGAGTAAAAAACACAAAATGTCCTTCTCCCAGCTGAGTCCTCTGAATAAGACAGAGCACCCTCGCTGCTGGCCACACCCTGGTTAGTGTGGCTAAGGCTGGCCCAGCCGATAGAGATACGTTATTGCGGCCGTTTAGCTAGGGTTTTCCTAGCCTTAATTATAATAATCAACTCTAAGATCAATTATTTACAATTTGGCCATATAAATCCGGATACAGGAGCCAGAGCAACGGCTGTCGAGTAAATAAGCTAGGGTTACCACCCCCCAAAGCACAAGCGACTCGGCATCACAGAGCACCAGCTATCTTGCAGGGTTCAGTCATACCAGGCTTGGTAGCAAGCCTTTCCCGGTTGCCCTGTCTTTTTCTTTTTCTCTTGTTCTTGTTTTTGACATTTTTCATCAAACCTGCTCTACGATTAATACGCATGAATTGGACCTTCAGATCCATACATACTATCTTGTCGCTAGAATGATGAGCGCCGCACCAACCACGCAGCAATCCACGCAGCCTGCTGCTGCAGCTGGCACTGTAGGGCCTGGTGGCAGGCCTGCCGTCGCGCCCATTTCCCTGGACTACACAATGCGTCAGCTTTTCGATCAAGACAGCGATGGCGCGCCACCACCGACCTTTGTCCATCATCCACTCCCGGGAGGAAGCCCGGAGGCGTCCTCATCAAACAAGTTTACCTATCACTTCAAGCTTCCAGGCAGCGAGGCACCCACCTCGCACGTCTCGGCGCGGCTGTCTGGACGAGTCTCGTCACAGCGGTACTGCTTCTCGGCTGGCAAGATGCCCGTCGTCATACTAGACCCTTGCCAGGCACACGATGCGCCGTCCTTTGCGCAGCTGCGCGAGGATCAGCGACCGAACATGACTACCATCTCGGATCTAGGCCATCTACGACTTGACCCAGGAAGCAGGATTGTTGTGACGATTCCGACAGACTGGTTGTCGCATCTGCCTCATGCCGTCGACCCCGAGACGCACTACGAGCTGTCCTCGAAGCGAGGTCTGGCCAGATCTGGACTGCCGACGCCGCCCTCGACAGTGATTGACGTGCTCCTCCAACCCAATCACAGATGCGACCCTGGGGAGCTATGGAGTGAAGCGTCTCGCATGCTGGAGCTGCTCGAAATGCAGCGCCTGCCGTTTGTGCTGAAGCTTAATCAATCTCACTCCGGCATGGGCACGCTTGCCGTACATTGCGAAAAAGACCGAGCCCACGCAAAAGCCGTCATGAGCGACCTCCTACCCGCAATGCTCCAACAACTCAACACAGCCAATCACCACCTCCACCCATGCTCATTGGTGCTTCAAGACTACCTAGTAGGCCCCGCTGTGAGCCTGTCGTTCTTTGTCACACCTAGAGGTCGCGCCGTCTTTGTCATATGCAGTGACCAACATTTCAATAGTAGCGGCTACTGGGCTGGGGGATCGGCTGTATATTCAAAGCAAGACGTCTTGCGCACCACATTTTCGGCGGTTATGGAGGAAGCAACCCAGTTTCTGCATCGACGGGGCTACTGCGGGCCGGCTGGGATAGACATCATGACGGACGACTCGGGGACGCATCACATTATAGACCTCAATCCCCGCATCACTGCATCCTTTCACCTCGGGCCGCTTACAGGACATTTTGTGCGACGAGGCCTGGATGCTGTCACTGTGATGAAGGAGGTCTTTTCTGGTTCGAGAGAGGTGTTTGAGGAAGCTTTCGATCGCGAGATACGAGATGGTCAACTTGTGGTCACCGCATGGGCGCATGATGAGCCGAGCTCGCTGAGCCATGCTGTGATTGTCGTTGGTGAGCGCAACCTCGCTGCAACCGCAAGCTTGGTTACAAGGGTTAAGGTATACAAGTTGGGTGTTGGGATGCTGTGAAGCAGGTAGCAGCCTAGTGCTGTTGATAAGCATACAGGACGGCCAACAAGCAGAATAGGTTGATTATACTTCCCGGGTTAAACAGCTACTGTCCACTCCACAAGACACATCTATATATAATGTCGATCTCGTCAAGGTTAATGTAATGATCTATATAAAATATTAAAATAAATGAATTTTAGTTAAAAATAGGCATTAAAGTTAACTACGAGATGATATAATTATTAATAAATTAAAGCAGATAAAGGTGCCGCAGGTCGCACTACTCTGCTTGTCAATTACGAGGAGCCAGCGGAAAGCATGCATGTCACGGGGAGGGCAGCGTTACGCAGGATGGATTCTGATTTTTGCAACAGACGCTGTACTGCATCAGAACTCGCTCAGCAATTACTCCACCAGGATTTGCGGCTATATATGGGTCTTTGGTCACTGGTATTGAACTATCCTATACGGTAAGTGTCGCGTTACAAAAAATGGGTAACTACTGTCACGCAGAGCAGTTATTAGTCATAGGACGATTGTGTTGATTGAGGAAAAAGCTATTCTGTGGTGTGCCCAGCACCTAGGTACACCCTTAGGGGGTGCCTCCCGCAAAGGGCGGAAAAGCACGTATTAATTAACCCCTATTGCGGGCCACTGCCCTCCCGACAACTACCACACCAATTGATGAGGTATTGGGCATGTATTGGTTGACTGGGCAGCTATTTCAACAGTCTGTTGTACAACTCAGGATTCATCCTGCGTAACGCGGCCCTCTGTCGCAGAAAGGCATTATCTCAATGCACAATGGGCAAGCTGAAAGCTGAAAGCTGAAAGCTTCAGACATGGCCGTGCTTCGAGACATGCAGCTGGCACTTGCGGCAATAGTTGCATGACGTTACACGTACTGTCTTGGTAATTGACAAACTAACAGTTTATCGACCAGATGACGACTAAAAAAAAACCTGTTTCTTTTTTCCCGAACGAGTGTGTATGAAGATCGTTTGGGCTGAAGAGTGAAAGCCGGCTTGCCTCGTCTGCTCGTCCTTTCACAGCCCTCACTCAAATACTGTCTTGCATCTACCACTACCATTTGCGTGACGTACCCCTTAGCCACGCCATCCACGCCATGGAAACCAAGATACAGAGGGGAACGAGTTCCGAGACTCTACCAAATGACCCTATCTTTGTGCAGCTGCTCAAGATCTCTCGGCAAGTAGACCATGTAATCGTCCAGGACTCGGCCCGGAACATCAATGCAAACTATGCGCAGTTGCTGGCCGATCTCCTAGCAACACGTCGCGCTCTTCGAGAGTCTCTTCCAGAGTCTGTGCTGGGCCGCAACCATCTACTCGGTGATAACAGCTCGTTCATATTTGTTTTGCCTGACGGAGACTACGACTTTATACTTGGAGCGCTCGCAGCGCTGTCTGTTGGCGGGGCGTTCGTCCCCTTGCGTGAGTCCTGTTCCCCTATTCATGTTCTTGGGCTGAATAATGAACAACTCCCTTTGGATGCATAGCAAAGAAGTTCCTTTTAATAGAAGCTGTGCATCTTGTTCAAAAATGCAGAGCATCCGTCATACTAGCAAGTCCCGCTCATCTAGCCCTGGCGGAGAGCGTGCGGCGCAGCGCCGTTGCGCAAGGACATGATCTCGTCGTCGTTAAGATTCACTCCCTTACCGAGGCATCCATCTCTGCGTCCGACACCCCTCTGACTATAGACCCGGAGCTGGAAATCCCCCCAACGTCTCCCGGCATGCTACTCTTCACGTCAGGCTCCAGCGGACCACCCAAGGGTGTCGTACACAAGCGAAGCATCTTCTACGAAATCCACGCCCTGAGTGGGCCGACCGACGTAGTTCTCACCCACCGAAACTACGTCTGGATCGGAGCCACCATGCCGCTCATCACACACGCATTGGCCGGCGCTCTACAGGAAGTCATTCATCCGGACCCAAGAACGCTGTGGGAACGACTTCGCAAAGGCGGCGTGACCAAATTGACAGGTGGCCCTCCTCTGTGGAATAGATTGATGCACTACTTCCAGCAACATTTGCAGATGCTCCCAGCTGCAGAGCGGGAGTCGTACGTGCAGGGGGCTCGCAGCCTGCAGATTGCCCACACAGGCGGCGCAATGCCTCACCTCTCACTGCTGCATTTCTGGCGAGAGCTGGGTCGACCGTTGAGAGTCGGCTACAGCGCTACGGAGCTGGGCGGATTGGGCCTGAGGTATCACGCTAACACTGATGTGGCTGTTGAGGTCTGTAAAAAGAGGCTACGATACTGTGAGAAGTTATGAATTTTTGACACATTTGTAGCGCATCATCGGACGGCCGCACCCTAGCCTGACTATTCGACTGTCAGAGGGAGATCATGGGGAGATGCTCATCAAAGGGCCTTCTGTCTTCCTAAGGTACGTGCTCTTCATATCGATCAAGATTCAAGACGCCAAAAACGAGACGTGACTCATTGTCTCTAGGTACCTTGACGACGAGGCGGCGACTCAGGCTGTCTTCACCGACGACGGCTTCTATCGCAGTGGTGACATAGTGCACCGTCATGGGGAGGATTACGTGTTGGACGGCCGCGCCACCGAAGACTGTAAGACTGCCACCTACCATACATCTTTTGGTCTTCTGTGCCTGGCTAACGGAATGCATGAGTAGTTTTTAAAACTGGTCCTTTTCGGGTGTCTGTCCTTGACGTCGAGCTGGCTCTCCAGGCTCTGCCTTGCATCGAGGAAGGGTATATTTTGCCAGTCCCGTATCCAAACTACGGCTCTTTGGTAGCAGCTCTAGTCCGCTTTAAATGTCCAGAAGACTCTGGTGCCAACACATTCAAGCCATCGCTGCGGTTCCTTCGGACCAGTCTTGCCGCTACATTGTCGGCTTACAAGCTGCCGACCCTATTATACGCGGTACAAGAGAACGAGGAGCTGCCTCGAACCGCATCAAATAAGGTGGCAAAGGCTGACGCAGCAAAAAAGTACTTTCGACTGACCGACGCGCAAGAGTTCGCCATGGCGGTCGAGGTGTGGCAATTCGATGACAGCGAGAGGGCTGGAGCGGCAAAAGCCTGGGATTGGGGTGGTCTTGCTGGGCCTGTCGCTGCCATCCAGTGAGCCGTGGCAATGCGATTCTCATCATGATAGCGCCAACTCACTATCCTTGGATCAATCACGTCTATAGAGCTTCAAAAGCTACACCTGTTCTTCGTTGCATGAGA
Source organism: Aphanocladium album (assembly GCA_029218145.1). NCBI lineage: Eukaryota > Fungi > Ascomycota > Sordariomycetes > Hypocreales > Aphanocladium > Aphanocladium album. The sequence continues at coordinate 18,851 of JARDXD010000200.1, forward strand.
ATTTCAACACCAAATCTTTAACGGTTTGTTGCCTCATCAATCGGCTCATGTCGGCATATTTGCCCTTTGTCAAAGTAGAGGTAGGCCATTGCGCCTACCGGGGATCACGTTACTGAACAATGTTTTAGACTTGACCTCGCGTGAAGCCTGTGATCTGCCGACTCTACTGGGAATAGGCGTATAAGTTGGTACATAGTTTCGCGACTTTGACGATGTGCGTTGCATCGGGGGTACTTACTAATGGTGAAATTCTAGCGAGAAACGAAGAGGCAACACACGAATTTGGATATGGGTGTTCTAATCATAAAGATAGCCTAGCGTCAAAAGCAAATACATCTGACAAGATTTAACCAGTCTCCACTCGCACCTTCCAAGCACACGCAATATGAAACCAATATGCACCCAGTTTGCACACCCAATAGAGAGTGGACGTGTGGCGCGGGTACGAAAAACAAGAATAAGCGGCAGGTGGCACAGGCTACCTGAAGGAAGTAGCCAGGACGAGACTGGGAAAGTCGGTCAACTGTAAAGCTCCAGTCCGTAACTTGATGGGAAACAATCACCATGGCTCAGACATGCAGCTAACACCCTGTCTCCCTCACCTGAACACAGTATGCGCCCGTCGCATAATGGCCCTACCATTAACTGCTGCAAAGCCTAAACGACAGGAGTGAGATGTGACGCCGGACTTCGATCGCTGAGCCTCCAATCGTATCTTAGTCTTAGTGACTCAGCTGATACTTCTGAAGCCGCTATCGGGCAGTTTGCTAGTCTCTGCCTCGCAACAAAACTGCACTCTGACATTAGGTTTCCCTTTTCCCATATACGTCATGAGGTCAGTATACACCGCTTGGCTAACGACAGTTCAACGAGGCGAATCAGTGGCTGACGAGAATAGGTTCATTGCTTGCCTCGCAATATTGGCCCTCAATTACCCAAGACATCAAAATGACTTGTGAAGCGCTCATCGACCTTGACTGCACCCTGCACGACATGTATGCTCTCGACAACGATTCCGAATCTCAGCCGATCCTGATCTTCGATGCTCAGCCTCTGGAGAGCTACAGAATGTCATCAGCGGTGAAATTCTCCTATCATTTTAAGTTGCAGGAGGACTTGGATGTCAAGACATCACTGTTAGCAAAGAATCATGTTCAGCGGCGCGCGTTTGTGGCGGGCAAAATGACCGTCATCGTCCTCGAGATGGGCTCCTCAGACAGCAAGCACCACTCTGAGGAATTAGAAACAGGCCAAATAGACATACGTCGACAATTTGCGCAGCTAAAGAGGGACCAACAGCCGACTGTGGACTTCGTTACACGCCTAGACGATGTCTCTCTGGAGCCAGAGACCGTCGTCGCAGTAATGCTGCCAACGGACCCAATCATGCATCTCCCACATCTCATTGATCCAGAGGTGCATTACGAGATTCTATCAAAGCGTGGTCTGACCCGGTCAGGTTTAACTACACCGCCATCCAGCGTGGTCGATTTACTCCTTCCGCTGGAAGAGCTTGACAATCCTGTCAGCCTAAAGAAGGAAATAGATCGCATGATGGAGTCAATAGATACGCACAGGATGCCCTTCATTGTGAAGCTTCAGCAGACCGTTTCAGGTATGGGCAATTTGGTAGCGCGTTGTGACGAAGATCGAGGGCCGATCAAGAAGATACTTGAAACACAAATGTCGGCGATGCTGAGGCAAATTAATCCTGCCAACTACCATCTTCATCCCTGCTCTTTGGTCTTGCAGGACTATATACAAGGTACAGATGTTGCCCTGTCATTGTTCGTGACGCGCAAGGGACGGCCCATTTTTGTCGGCTGCTGCGATCAACGGTTTGACCAGCAGGGACACTGGGACGGAGGCACTATTTCATACGGAGCTCAACAGGCGTTGGACCAAAAGTACGCCAAGACAGTCGAGCCCGTGGCGCGCTTCTTGCACGGGGAGGGCTACTACGGACCTGCTGGTGTGGACATCGTTACAGACAACAGAGGCATACATCACGTCGTGGACTTGAACCCTCGCATTACGGGAACTTATCACCTAGGTCTACTCGCTGGCCACTTCACGAAGCGAGGGTTGCGAACTGCCGCAGTAGTATCCGGCTACTTCTCGTCTTCCAGGGCAGTCTTTGAGGATGCCTTTGCCCGAGAAATCCGAGATGGCTCTCTTATTATCACGGGATGGACGCACCATTGCACCATGATGTTGAGCTGCGCAGCAATAACAGTTGGGGGACGTCATCTTTTGGAAATGGAGAAATTGGCTGCCAGGGTTTGCGCATTTGCAAGTCTCAAGCCGCCCAACATGCTATAAAGATAGTAATTTATACTTAATTAACGTAGTGGATAAGTGAGCTGATCAGACAAGCGAGCGGATCACTTTAATTTACACCTTAAAAGCGATTTTTCAACATTTTATAATTTCTTTAAACTAAGCCTAAAATAGAAGATATTTTATATACAGA
>JARDXD010001156.1:0-77991 GCA_029218145.1 Aphanocladium album
CAGTAATAAGGCGGGGGTGCAGAACGGGGGGTGTTTCCGGCAATTAGATAATTGAATCTCTTGATGAGGGCCCCCGAGGGTTTTCCAGGTCGAGGAGCGAATGGGACGCCGCGCGAAGGGAGAGGCACGACGATCTGGGGATGGCTGAAGGGGCTCGCGTGAGATGTTGCTACAAGACGGCGAACCGGAGCGGGTTGGAGAGGTAAGTTTTGGTGGTTTGAGTTCCTCTGGTGGGGGTTTGTGCCTCTGCGCCCAATGGGCCACCAGTATGTGATGCCGAATGCGTGCTGCTGCAGCCGTGGCGGTAGGCGGCAGGATTGTCCGGTGGGATCGAGCGGCAATTATAGGACGGGATAGGTGCGATGTAGAATTATTGATATTGATATTGATGAAGCTGGTCGAGTAAGGATTGTATTGCGCCTTTGTAGTCGTGTTCCCAATTGAAACCGCAAACGTTCACCAGGTGAGTGGATGATGCTGCAGTGGAACGACGTTTCACTACTGGTGGATTAAGCTGGGAAGTTGGAGAGATTTCACGAGATAGGAAGAAGATGGAATATATGACTACAGCTGTAGTCGATGCAAAAGGACGCTTCTCAAAGATGCCTAAGCAAGAATGACGATCGGGAGCCGACAGTGGACTTCAGGTGGCTTACAGCTGTCCCACTACACTCGCCAAGCTCCAGCGAGCCAGCGGGTAGAAATGATTGTGGTAGCAGCTTGTTGTTTTTGCGCCAACTTTGCCTAATTAAACGATCCTTGAATTCATGATAGGCGCAGCCGAGAACACGAATCTGAATAGACTTGTCATCAGAAAAAAGTATTTCTTGCATGAAGCGGTCGGATACTAGCTGACTGGGCCAGGACAGCATGTGATGCGCAAAGCATGACATGGCTTCCTGTGCCCTGCTGCAGGCAATGAACTGGCGATTGCTGGCAACAAAACTACCGACATGCAAGAGCAGCAGAAGTGATAAAGTGAATACCTCTAGCAATATATTCATTTACGACAAACTATCAGCGTCTCAGTAAAGAGTAGGTATCCTTCGTCCCACCCTCCCACCAGAGCTCCAAGTGGCTTGCCAGATCCGCTGCAGCAGCCCACTAAACTCCCCCACGCTTCCAGCACCAAGCTTCAGTTAGCTTTCAGCGCGAGCTCACTCTCTTGCGATCTCTTCGATCCAGCCGCCCATTTGCCTCTCCAACATCCACCCAGACTAACACCCGCCAAACACAATCATGGCCGAGGCTGCTGCCGAAGCCCCCTCTGCCGCCCTCGACACGGTCCTCTACGTCGTCCGCTCCGTCTGGTCCGTCCAATGGGGCTGGTACCTGTCGCGCGTCGTCCGCCTCGCCGCGCTGCCGCTGTCGCTCGTCACGGTGCCGCTGTCGTACGTCGCCGAGGTGCTGCTCGTCGTCTTCGCGCCGCTGCTCTACCTGGTCTCGTTTCTGGTGTCGTCGGCGCGGGGAATCGCTTCGCTGCTGGTCAGCCTCAAGGTGCGTTGCTTGCTGCCCCCCTCTCCACCTCTACCCTGTTTCTCTCTCCAGCTAACACTTTTTTGCCACAGCCTCTATATAGCTTCGTGAGTTGCCACCCCGAGAAGAGCTGCAGAAGCTGCCACATGGGAAAAAGGGGTAGAAACAAAAGAAAAAAAGTAGTACTAATTAGAACACAGCTCTCTGCTGCTGCGGGCATCGGCATCGTCGCAGGCCTCATCCTCGGCGTCACGTCTTCCGTCATCACGTCCTACCTCGGCATGCAGGACAGCGAGGAGGACTTTTACGAGCGCGAGCGCGACTACATTGACCGTCACCACGACGACGAGGACGACGACGAAAGGGAATACGACTACGACGCGGACGCCTACCGTCTCGATGCGCCCTCGTACCAAAAACACCTGCGTGGCAGCGACTCCGATACTGGGCCCAAGCGGCGCGTGGCCCGTGGCCTGCTGTCGCAAACGATTCACGAAGAGGACGACTCGTCAGGAGCGTAGGCAAAACACGCCCTGCTTTCAAGCCACATGATTTTTCTTCCCACGTCAATACTTTCGATTAATTCTTGCTTTGATTATTCCCCTGCTACATGCCCTCTCTCGTCTTTAGAAATACCCTTCTGCGCACATACGATACCCAATTACTACTTCGCTGAAAGCAATCGTCGCTCCATAGTTACACTTGGGAATTCCAACCCGGCTTTTCTAATATAATCAAATAGAGAAACAATCCCCCCTTCTCTCTTTTCCATGTCTCTCATTCTTTACCCGAGGAAAAATGATACCAACGCCGTGCAAACCCATGTGTCTGGGATAAAATATGTCCTTTGTCTACCTTACTTCGTCCCCAGCCCTATCGTCGGTTCATGTTGTGCTCGCGATGGCGATAATCCACCCGGTTCTATCGTCGGTACATGTCGCGCTCACGCTCGCGATGATCTCGACGCTCCATCCCCGGAGACCGGCTTCTGCTAGTGCGATGGTCTCTGTCGCGATCTGGCCGGCGGTCATCTCTGTTAGGCGGACGCCTGTCGTCGCGTGGTGGCCGGTCGTCTCGGCGTCGCCCACCGTCTTCGCGTCCGTAGCTAGGGATATATGTGTCCGTATCTGGACCGCCCCTCTGTCCTCCAGGCCCGCCGCCGGGTCGGTTCCTAGGCGGGGCACGATCGCGGTCGCGAAAGTCTTCCTCACGCCCGCCTCTTTCAGGTGGAGGGCCACGGCCACCGGGTGGCGGACCGCGCTCGCGCTGCCAGGCCGGTCTTCTATGATCGTCTCCGCCTCGGAATCTGCCATTGGCGGCGCCATTTCTGCCATATCCATCACCGCTGTTGAAACCAGCTGTGGCTCCATTCGCGTCAGGCCCGATGCCGACGGTGCCACCTTTAGGAGCAGGTGGAAGCGCTGCCTTGCGGTCCTGGAACTTTCTGCGATCTAGCTCGTGGCTTTCCTCGTATGTCGGAATTTCATGGGGCTCCATCGGTAGCGGTGCCATTTTGAAGTAGGCGTGCTCCAATGCGTCGACAGCGTTGATTCGAGTCCTCCAGTCTAGCTTCATGAGCTCTTTCAGAAGGGATATCGCGCCACTTCCGAATCTGTTACGAAATAATAAGCATCTACCTTAAATATAGAAGGAACAAAGATGAACATACTCTCTGAAACGGTTTTGCAAGTTGCCGGGCCGGGGGCGTGGGGACAGATGCTCACCACCTGGCAGGCTCTTCCAGCCAGGCATGTTTTCGTCTGTCGGAGAGCCAAGCAGATCCCAAATGAGATCAAGCTGATGGCTGTCGCTCTCACCCGAGAGTATAGGCTTGCCAACAAGCATCTCTCCAAATACGCATCTGAATCATGTTAGCACTTGTAACGGGACAAAGGGTTTCGTCTCAAAACTTACCCAACACCCCACACGTCAATAGCCGTGGTGTATTGGCGCAACTGCAATAGAAGCTCCGGAGGACGATACCATCTCGTCACAACCAGGCCGGTGTAGTCTCGACGTCCGTCTCCCATGGGTCGGCCAGGCTGTGGTGTCGGTCCGTCGTAGTGCCTCGCGAGACCAAAATCGGCGATTTGAAGGTTACCCGTGTTGCTGATAAGAAGGTTGGCCGCCTTCATGTCTCGATGTAGAATATGTTGATCGTGGAGGTAGCCAAGTCCTTGCAATAATTGAAGCATGTAGCATTTGATCTGAGCTTCTTTGAAATGGACGGCGGGGTTGTCGAGGAGTCCGGAGAGATCGTGGTCCATGTATGGTGTGACGGTATACATGATGTGCTTTTTTCGTTTTTCAGCTGACGATAGTTAGCTTAGTCGCGCGTAGATAGATATCTGGTGAGATCGAAAACATACAGGATCGGGAGGGATGCTCGACAGCCATGTCTTCGAGGCGGAGAACGTTGACATGATTGAGAATTTTGAGGAGTTTGATTTCTCGCAGAGCAGTGATGGGGAACTAAAAGTTGTCAGAAAATTGTTAGGAGAAATATGGACACTGTTTGTGTCTCCTTACACCATCCTTTTCGTTGTGCATGATAATTTTTTTCAGGGCCACGATTGCGCCAGTCTTTCTCGATCGAGCTCGGTGAACCTCACTGTGCATCACGGTTAACAAATCGCATCCATTTTGACGCGTTGCAACTGCGAGTTCTTACCCAAAAGTTCCTTCACCGAGTTTTCCTTGTAGCTCGTAGTCTCCGATGCGGGAGCAGCCGCGAAAACTATTTTTGGGCCGCTGGTGGGCGATGGCGAAGGAGCGCGGCGATCCGCCATCCGGCGCCGAGGTTGGAGCGGGATCCATGTCTCGCGCAGACGCCGGGGAGAGACGCAGCGGAGCGAATGTGATGGAAAGCAGCAGTCGGAAGGAGGGGAGAGGCGGTTATAAGGCGGTTGCGGCGAGCAGAGAGCGAGGCATCGGTCGCGATGAGGTGGTCGGACTCGCGGCGGTAGGCCTGTAAGAAATCGGGATGGGAGAGAGAAGGGTGCGTGCTGGAGGAATTGCGCAGAATCGGCGCCCGCGGCGTGTTTAATAGGTTGCGCACCGCGTGCAGTGCATAGATGGCACTCCAAAAGATGGCGGGAATGCGCGTTGATGGTCGAGAGGGAGCAACCGAGAGCGGCCGTGATGCAGATAGCGGGAGAGAAGATGGATGAAGTTGGGCCTTGCAAAGCGCAGCGGTTTGCAGTAGCTACCTTACGTAGGTAGGGTCCAAGTCAAGACGGGTTGAACCAGCCGGATACCAGGAGGGTACTTCTATGAGCGTATAAATAATTGTGTAGATGCAGGTACCTTGTGGGTACAGGTGTGCGCGGGAGTGTCCAAGGCGCGACAGGGGGATGGACAGCGCACGCTCAGCCTGAGCCCCAGCACCGAAAAGTCAAATACGTACTTGGCGCTACTGCTGCTAGACAAGACCAGGCTTTGGGAGCTGATCGATCGATCGCCGTTTTCACGACCAGACGATAATGACGTACTCTCTGGATTCTGCAGTGTATGGAAAGACGTAGAATTTCTCTTGGCTTGCAGGATGCGATTTTTCAAGTCATGTTTATATGCTGGCAGCCGTGTCAACGTGACTTGGAGTGGTACGAGATACGTTCCTCTAGGAAGGCCACAACGACTGCAAACAAGGTTGGCTGTCCTTGTCACCATCTACGCTACAGTATTCTCGAAATTAAGATAGATCTCTCTCACATTTTCTTTGATACTAGACAATTATGGTTTGGTAACACTCCTTTTTTAAGCTGTATACTCACGCGCCTATGTAGAGCCGTTCCTGGCCTTATCGCTAACACCCCCCGCCAGCTGGCTGACCTGCAGCTTGCAAGCTGCCAACAACCAAGTACAAACAGCCTGCCAAAACACCAAAATACTTCCATCACCAACCCCAACCCAAGCATCACCCAACCTCTTCCATCTACCATTCTCCATCATGCCCCGATACCGCCCATATTCCCTCCGTCCCAACGTCCAACATGTCAAGCACCCCGCGGCCCACACTCGCCCCCGGATTCGCACCGTCCCCCCCGACCAAACCCGTCAGGCTACGGCAGCACCGCATCCAGAGGCGAAAAACCTACCATGACTAAAACAGACCTCAACGGAAATTTTCGTACCGCGTGAGCCACACGATGGGTACAGACGGCTTTCGCACCTCTGCTAGTAATACGGAGCCTTCCCAACCGTCAAAACAATTGAAACAGTACATGGATCTCTTTTCTCCTTAGTTCCGACATCGCTCCAACGCCAAAAAATCTATCCTGTTACGTTTATTGATGGGCGGCCAATCCACAGCATCACCCACCAAGTTACACAACATTTCTTACTGCCCAATTTGACTTTTGACTACGAGCCCGAAGCCTGTTTATCCATCGCCTCTGCGCCATTGCTATTTTGTCGCCAACTACAATCGCACACGCACTCGCAACGCCCAACATTCACCATGTCTCCGGCCACCGTCCTGCCTCCCGCTGACCAGACCGCCGGCTCCGTCGCCGCCGGTCTGCCCGAGTCCCGTGTTCTCATCATCGGCACCGGTGGCACCATCTGCATGCAGGAGGGTCCCGACGGCTTGCAGCCCAGCGGCAACTTCCTCGAGAGTGCCATGGCGCCTCGTCCTACGTTTAACGATCAATCTGGCCCGCCTGGTGAGTTTTGTGCTGCGCCGTACTGATGCTGTGCTGTCGCTGGCGCCGATTCGCTAACAACCCTTGTAGTTACCATGCAGGCTAGCCTCAAGGGCAAGCTCATGTCCATCGACAGCCTGCGCACGCCGCCCACTGCCTATGGCCGACACATCCGCTATGGGATTGTCGAATTTGATCCCTTGCTAGATTCCAGCTCCATTTCTGCCAATGACTGGGATGCCATGGCTGAATGCGTGCATGAAAACTATAACCTGTTTGATGGCTTCGTTATCCTGCATGGCACCGACTCTTTGTCTTACACGGCTTCTGCGCTGTCTTTCATGATGTCCAACCTGGGCAAGCCCATCATCCTCACAGGTTCCCAAGCTCCGATTTTCGCCCTCCAGTCTGATGCTGTCGGCAACCTTTTGGGATCCCTCATTATCGCAGGCACTTTTGTCATCCCTGAAGTCTGCCTCTTCTTCCACAACCGCCTCTACCGCGGCAACCGCACAACCAAAGTCTCCGCCGCTTCTTTCCAGGCCTTCGACAGTCCCAATTTTGAACCGCTTGCCCAGGTTAATGGCCTTGGTGTGAGCGTCAACTGGAACCTCGCTGAGCGTGCCACTTCAATTGCGCCCTTTTCCATCTCCAAGCGACTTGACACCACCCACGTTGCTTGTTTGCGCATCTTCCCCGGTATCAAGCCGGAAATGGTTGACGCTGTCCTGCATCTGCCCGATATTCGCGGCCTGATCCTGGAGACATTCGGTATGGGCAACGTGCCTGGTGGTGTCGATGGTCGCCTGACACAGGTTATTAAATCTGCTGTTGATCGTGGGGTCATCGTTGTCAATGTTAGCCAGTGCGTAAATGGATTTGTGTCTCCAGTTTACGCTCCCGGAACACAGCTCGGCCGCGCGGGTGTCATCTTTGGCCTGGATCTTACGGCCGAGGCTGCTCTTACTAAACTGTCCTACCTCTTGTCTCTCGGCATTACGAGCAAAGAAATCACGGACCAGTTCCCCAAATCTCTCCGCGGTGAGCTCACGGAGATTGCGCACCCTACATTCAGCCACCCCTCGGCGCCCCTTCAGAACCCTGCATCTCGCCTCACCGATATCGAGTCTGCTTTCACCGTTCTGGGATATGCCATCCAAAACGGACAGATTGCCGTTGTAAAGGATCTTCTCAAGGGCGAAGGCAGCCAGCTCCTCAAGACCGCCGATTATGCTGGCAATACGGCTGTCCACCTGGCTGCTGTCTCTGGTGACGCTAACATCATGCTGGAGCTACTTCAGCAAGGAGCCAGTGTCCACGAGCGTAACCGTGCCGATAACTCGCCGCTGTTCCTTGCCACCCTCTCGGGCAAGGATGAATGTGCGCAGCTTCTCAAGGCTGCAGGAGCACACCTTTCTGTCGAAGAGGTGGAGAGGCAGCCGTTTGCTACTGCTTGCCGAAAAGATTAATTTACATTACTTTGCATCATATGGACATGTCTGGCTGCTGAGCGGAAATTCATGCCACAAAGGACATGATTCCACATGATAGGATATGACGGTAGCGCGAATGTAGTAGCTGCCAAGGATATGATATTGTATATGATAACATAGGTGATCCTCTTGAAAGGATCAGCATCGCCGAAAAGTTCGACTATTTCAGGAAGATTTTTCTACATAAGAATAATAAAAGCATATTTGACTGAAATGGTTGGTGGTGCAGGGATCCTTGTAATGCATGAGGATGACGGGAACCCACCCGATGTCACGCAGAGCAGTTATTAGTCATAGGACGATTGTGTTGATTGAAGAAAAAGCTATTCTGTGGTGTGCTCGGCACCTAGGTACACCCTTAGGGGGTGCCTCCCGCAAAAGGCGGAAAAACACGTACTAATTAACCCCTATTGCGGGCCACTGCCCTCACACCTGTATTTTCGAGTCCACCCCGCCTGACACCCGATCCTCCAACCGGTTGCCCCGCAATCTCCCATTAACATCCAACCAACAAAGACAAATTGTACCGCCAATATCGTCTTATTGGTGAAGAAAACTACAGCAAAAGCTGCTTCTTTGATCTTAGTCTAACTTTATTTTCAAAACGAGCAAGCATCGTCCCTGAAATAGTCATGGCGTCGTCCGCGGCGGACCAACGCTTCTGGGCGCCACAGCTCGCCATCTTCGACTTCAGCTTAACCTTTGAGCAGGTCATTATGGAAATACTCCCCTCGGCCGTGGTGATTTTCTTATCGCCACTTGTGTATTTTCATTATCGCAAGCAGCCGGTCCATGTCCGCAGCAGTCCTCTGCTCTGGGCCAAAATGGTACGTTGCACCCCCGGGTCACTACCAACACCAGCTAACAACGCAATTTCCAGGCTGTTGCTGCCGCGCTAGTTATCGTTGAATCCGTCAGTTTGGCCTTGAAAATGATCCCGAATGAATTTAAGACACCTACATCCGTTCCAGCTGCATCCGTCGAGCTCGTCGCAGCTTTGACCATTGGGGCGATTATTTTCCTGGAGCACCGCCATGCCATCCGTACCTCTTCACTTCTTGCCATATATCTGCTGCTCGGACTCTTGATCGATGCTACCAAGAGTCGCTCGTACTTTCTCAGATCGGGCAACGATTCGCTTGCTGCGCTTGCTGCCACAGCCGGCCTCCTGCGTCTGAGTCTCTTCCTGCTCGAAGAAAAGTCTCGCAGGTCACTTCTCGTTGAGGATGATTTGCGTGAGAATGCGAGCTCTGAGGCAACCAGTAGCTTTCTGAGTCGCACGTTCTTCTTGTTCCTTGTACCCATGCTCATCACTGGATACCAAAAGGAACTTAATTCGCAAAATCTCATCAGTCTTGGCCTGGATTTCTCCTCCAAGCTTATGCATACAACGCTTGGGAAGTACTGGAGCCGGGCCAAGGATGGCTCTTCCAAGTATGGATTGATGATATCCTGTTTCAAGGCGTGGAAGTACCAAATCATACAAATGTTCCTCGCACGCTTGGCAGAAACCGCCTTTCTCTTCGCACAACCGCTTCTTCTGCAGCGCATCGTTGATATGGTAGAGAACAATGAAACCAGCCCGGAGACAGGTGGAGAACGGGCCGGAATTCTGGGCGCCACAGTCGTGATATTTCTTGGTGCCACACTCGCGAAGACAGCAGCAGCTCATCTTAGCAATCGCTTGGTCACGCAGATTCGTGGCGGTCTTGCCACGCACTTGATCGAGAAGACCCATTCGCTTACGGAACAGGAAGCAAAAAAGTCTGCTGCCATGAGCTTGATGAGTACCGATGTTGACGAAATCGTGGCAGCGCTGCCGGAATGTATCAGTCTTCCAATCATGATTGCCGAAGTTGGCTTGAGCACCGCCTTCTTGTACTATTTTATCGGCCATTCTTTCGTTTTTGTCATACCTGCGGTTGTGTTTTCCTCAGTTACAACATATTTCCTGGGAAGGTGGATTCGGCCTGCATCCGTTATCTGGAACCAAAGCATTGAATCGCGCGTCGCCAAGACATCAAAGATTCTCGCTCAGCTGCCGGCTATCAAAATGCTTGGCCTGGGGCCTACCGTGACGAAATTCATACAGAAGCTTCGCATTGACGAAGTAGACAAGTCCAAGAAATACTTTGGGCTAGTTTCGCTGTCGGTGCCTCTTGTTCTCTCCGCCGACCTTCTGACGCCTGTCATTGTGATTGCTGGCGCGTTTTTCTGGAGGGGCTTTGACGGCCAGGTAACGTCAGCCAAAGTTTTTCCGACTTTGGCTGTAGTAGGGTTGATCCAAGGTCCTCTGTCTACAGCTTTACGAGGATACCCAAGCATCATGGCGATGGTCGCCTGTTTCGACAGAATTCAAACCTTTCTTCGTCTTCCAGATAGACAAGATTCACGCAAAAAGTACCGGAAACACCAACAGCAGCGGCAATCAAGTTTAGTGACACAACTTTTGGGCCCAGAAGGATGGAAAAGCCGCTTTTCCAAAAAGTTGACCTCTCATTCACCCGTGGATCTGTTACCGGCGTTCTCGGCCAAACGGGCAGTGGCAAGTCAGCTATGTTGTCCGGAGTACTGGGCGAAACAAAGAACAAGTCTGGCTCTATTCAGGTTGACGACGTTCGAATTTCCTACTGCAGCCAGAATCCCTGGCTTACGGACACGACCATTCGTGCAAACATCATTGGCCATCTTCCATTCGATGAGGCAAAGTTCAACAAGGTTGTGCAGTGTTGCCAGCTTGAGTTTGACCTAGAACGGCTGCCTAATGGTGACCAGTATCGAGTTGGTACTGATGGTCAAAACCTCAGTGGTGGACAACGGCAGAGAGTGGCGATTGCCCGCTCAGCGTACGCTCAGTTTCCAATCACAGTGCTAGATGATCCATTCGGCTCACTGGATCGAAAGACAGCCGTGTCGATCATGCGTGCGCTCTGTGGTGCAGACGGAATCTTGCGAAAGGCAGGGTCTACCGTTCTTCTGGTGACGTACCTGTCTGAATCCCTCGAGCTAGTCGACGACTTTGTCTTCCTTGACGGCACTGGGAAAGCTATTATGGAGTCCAAGAACTCTCAAGACTCTCCGCACGCCAAAACTATTAATGAAATCCTGAGCTCTGCTAAGGGGAGCTTACAAGAAGAAGAGCAAATCAAGGAAGAAGCATGTATTCGTCAAATCCTGCGCTACGAAAACGATGCCGAAGATGTGAGCGCTAGGAACCTTTCTGTCAGACAGAAAGGAGATATTGGACTATATCTACTCTTTATTGATGCGATGGGACGGGGTAGCAGTGCTCTGTTCGGGTTCCTGGTCTTCTTGCTGTCTTCTGGAGAAATTCTTCCCCAAATTTATATGCGCATGTGGATTGAAACAGACCCAGAAAATGCGGTTTACTTTGTTGGGTATGCCTCAATTGCTACTGTCACATGCTGCGTTGGAAGTCTCGTGTACTTTGCGACGTACAACAAACTCGCGGGGCCAGCGTCCATCCGCCTCCATGAGCAGCTCCTCGATACTGCAATGGGCTCCACGCTCGCATTCCTCAGCAAGACTAAGACCGGCGTCCTGCTCAATTACTTTAGCCAAGACTCGACGATTTTCTCCAGGAGACTGCCTGGCTTCATGATGAGAACACTCTACGTCCTATATACCCTTGCCATCTTGATTGGGCTTATTCTATCTGGCGCTTCTTATTTGACGATTTCACTGCCTTTTATTCTTGCTGCTCTTTACTTCACCCAGCATTTCTATCTCAGAACGTCTCGACAAATGCGCCATTTGGATCTCGAGCAACGAGCACCACTGTTTACATTTTTACGCGAGTCAGCCGAGGGATTGCTGTGTATTCAGTCCGCCGGAATGCAGAAGGAGAACATTAAAGCTGGTTTCAGTCTCCTCGACAGCTCCCAACAGCCTATTTATCTGCTGTACTGTATTCAGCGGTGGCTAGGCCTTGTTACGGGCCTTCTGACTGCCTCTGTCGCCATTCTGCTTGTTGCGGTCACAATATACGTCAAGGACAGCACATCTGGATCCCAATTTGGTCTTGCGTTCCTCGGAATTCTTCTCTTCAACCAGACAATCCTGTTTTTTATCGACTCGTTCACACAAATGGAAACTTCATCTGGCGCGCTTTCAAGATTGAAACACTTCAAAGAGAAGACACCACAGGAGTCTAAGGAGTCCCTTGTGGCTCTTCCAGCCGGGTGGCCAACTACTGGTCGCATCGAAATAGAGAATCTCACGGCCAGATATAGGTATGTTGCGTGGCCAAGCTTTGTATCATAATTTTGCTAATCTGCAGAGCAGACCAGCTGAAGAGGGTCCTGCCGTGTTGCAAAATATATCGCTCTCGATCGAAGCAGGAAAGAAGGTCGCTCTAACAGGGCGAACAGGCAGGTAAGTTAAACCGTAAACGCCAATCAACTGGTGTATTTTCTGAACGAAAGTAGTGGAAAAAGCTCTGCAATTTTGAGTATTCTTGGATTTCTTCCGCACAGTGGCACTATCAAGCTTGATGGTATTGATATAACCAGCATTGCTCCTGACCTACTCCGATCGCGTCTTGTCACGATTACGCAAGATAATGTGCAGTTTGACGCAAGTGTACGAACAAATCTTCTCCCATTTACGATGAATGATGAAAAAGATACGTCCGATGAAAAGAAGAAGGCCGATGCTCTCAAAAAGGATGCCGAGCTACAAGATCTTCTTGTGCGCCTCAACATCTGGAAGCATCTCGAAGATAAAGGCGGTTTGGCTGCCATGCTGGACGATGTGGGCTATTCTCAAGGCGAGCTGCAGCTGCTGTGTATTGCCAGAGCGATTGCGCGACAGCGTGAGCTAGGCACTAAAGTTGTTCTAGTAGATGAAGCGACGAGCAGGGTTGATCTCGCCAGGGACGAGACAGTACAAAAGGTCATGGAGGATGCGTTCAAGCACTGCACAGTTCTGGTTATTGCTCACCGCAATGAGACTATCCAGAAGGTTGACTACAAGATTGAGCTATCAGAGGGCCACATTGCCAATGCTTGAATACCTGCTCTTTTGCAACTTGAGTTTGGCTTTGAAATTTTATTTCTTTAGTATGATTGAGCAGAAAAGAGGGGTTTTATACACAAATATTGCCAAGACGTGTCAATCTTCCTCGCCACGATGCAAGTCCACCTTGGCCGTTCTTGACGCTGTCCAAACCAGACAAGAACCGGCGAGTATAAAGGTAGACGCTACGAAAAATGGAAAGCCGATCATGAAGCCTCCCCAATCTAGACCCCGGCGGAACGATGCAGCCATGAGCGGACCCGCTATGGCCATTCCGGCCGTCTCAAGAACACTGTTTGTCGTATAGACGACACCAACGTTCGCCTCACCTGCCGCCTGCGCCAGCAGACTACGCATGATGTATTCGTGACCCTTTGAAAGCGAAGTGAAGGCGAGAAACGCCAACATCATGGCCGACGTGCTGGCGCTTCCGATGCCAACGTAACCAACAGTCATGATGGCGAGCGACGACTGCGCCAGGAAAATGTCCTTTTCGAACAGCGTCCACGACCATTTCTGGCGCAACAAGCTATCGAGAAGAGGAAGCAGAACGGATGTAGTGAACATTGTGATGCCGCCCTGAAGAGAGCTAAGCAGTCCCGTCTCGGCCCAGGTCCACTCGTACCGACGAGCCACGTACTGCGCCAGGGTCATGGTGAATGCTTTACCGAATGTGGTAAACGCGAGACTGGAAAGCAACAGACCCAAGGTTCTCTGCTCGAGGAATTGGGTTCGGAAGATGTGCTGGACTTTTTTGCCAGCAGCCACCAGGTGGCGCCTCATGACGCTGACCTTGGACACGTTGAAGGGGCTCGCATTCGTAGAGTCGTGAACCTCTACCGGCTTTCCCGCCACAGCAACTTCAGGGATGAATAGACAGAATATAGACGCAAGAAAGAGCATGAAAACGCTGACATAAACTGTCAGCCAGGCGCCGTGCCGCATAATCAGCCACGCCAAGGGACTGCCGATTAACTCCGCGGCTGTAAGCGCAGCACCGAGATATGAAAACAACATAGTCCTGTAGTTGCGGGTTAGAAAAACGACGGTAAAAGTACGTATCGTGGTTGTAACAAAACCCCTTACTTGTGAGCTCCGGGGGCAACGTTGCTAATTGTGGCAAAGATGTGTGCGTTGAAAACAGTCGCACCACCGCCGATGAACGTAAAAAGAGACGCGAACCATACAGCGCGAATGGGGAATATCGATGGCAACGCGTCTGTTGACAAGATTCAAGTTAGACACTCAACTAGAATATCAAGAGTCTTTTCCGTGAAATTGATACCAAAGGGAATCAGAAAAACGATGCGGGCTGGCAAAACTCACAGACAATCAGCACACCGATGGCCTGCAGGAGCAAGCCGAGCATGGCCAGGGCGATGCCAAGTCGGCGGCCATACGTGTCTGCGAAGATTCCGTACGGCACGGCGGTAAGTATACCAGGTATCAAGGCGAGAGGGAGACCCACGCCGTCGATGAATGACATCTCTCCTTGTACCTGGTTATCCTTACAACGAGGATCACGGCTGTTGGCGATGCCTGGGTGGAATTGCCGGCATATGAGTTCCTCTGTAATCTCGTTCGCGGCCGGCAGCAGAACCGAACCAGCGAGGACCAAGAAAAACAGGGACAGACTGCATATCGCAAAAGTGAAGATGGCTTTGCGTGATAACTTGTCGTCCGTGGCGGGTTGAGTGCTGGGCGTGGATGGCTTCACCGGGCTGCCGTGGGCGCCATCAGCTAACAGCGCCGTGTGCTCGTCGGCCTCACTGCTTGTTCTAGTCATTCTGACATGAATTGGATCGCCAACAATGTTCCCCCTCGGCAAAAATAGTCGACGATGCCAATCTTATGAGCAATGGATAAGCGCCTCTTTTCAAAAAGTTCCAGGGGCGTAGCCCTGTTCTTAGCGTGCGCCAGGCCGCGTAGTTCACCACGAATGCCAGCCTGAATCAGGAACAAAACCTACCTTGGCATCGCCAACTAAGATGATCCGGATAGTGCACCCGCAGTCCAATTGCGTGGCTTGCTTTAGTCAATTGTCAAGTTCCAGCCGCAAATAAGCTCGTGTGTATGAGAAATGATCATCTATTACGTATGTGCCTATTCTGTTTGGCAATGCCCAGCACTTGAATTGCATTCATGGAGGCATTGAACGAGCTTGTTTTCAAGCCCCGTCAGGCCAACAACTTTTGCATGGCAAAGTCTACTTCGTCTACATTTCCGCACGCCAGCGCGCCTTTTTCATTAATGTCCTCCACGGCTCTAGCCAAAATATCTGATCCATCTGCCGCATCGACAGCCTTGCCCCCGGCACATTCTACCACCATGGCAACGGGGCATAGCTCAAACAGCCTGCGCAGCTTGGCCTTGCTGCCGGCCGTCACGGGCGAAACGTAGAGACCGTGGCCCTTGGACATGGCGTGCACCACATCCGGCACCAGCCCGCCGCTGTAGCGGAGCGTGTAGCGCTCCGTGATGTAGTGCTGCACGAGCGCCATGTACGCGGGCGACTCGGACGCCGCGCGCAGATTGGCCGGCGCAAAGTACCGCGACCTGGACTCGGGCGCGCAGTAGCGAACCTCTGTGCGCGTCAGGGCCGCGGGCACTCTGCTGTCGTCGCCGAGGCCGACCTCGAAGCAAACGGCGGGTGTTGTCGCACCGGGGATGCGGAGGGCGACGAGCGCCGTGTTGCGCGACCCGTAGCTGGCGAGGATCGAAGCGATCTGCCTCTCGCGCGGCGCCTGGCGCAGCGCCGAGGGACCGTCCCAGAGGCCAATGATGGTGCCGACAGCCCAGCCGGGGCCGATGATGGAGCTGCCATCCAGCGGGTCAAACGCCGCCGAGTATACTTCGCTCTGCTGCTGCGACGCGCTGACTGTGTGTGACACTGGACGCTCGACGGGGTCCTCCTCGCTGCTGGCCGTGACGACCGATGGACAGCGTCCAAGGGCGGCACGGACTAGTTCTTCAGCTGCCACATCCACATTTAGCTGTTCGTCGCCAAACGTGTTCGTGCTTCCCACAGTGACAACCGAATGAGCGTCACGAAGGGCCTTGCTGATGTCGGCAAGTGCAGATATGATAGTGGGGAGGACAGATGTGCAGAGGGCGTTGCGCTTTTCATACGCAACAGGTCCCAGAACGGCCTGAAGATGATCGTGTATCGAATTCGACGCCATTTTAATCATGTCATTTGACGATGATGTTGGTGGTGTTGGAGGACAATCCTGGCACAGTCGCAATGTCAAAATAGCTCAGCAAAGTGTGGACCCGCACAGCTCAGAGCTGCACACAGCTGTAGCACTTATACGGCACGGGAACGAGTCAACATAACATTTCTCTAGAGCGAGTAAGGCTTAATATTCTCAATCTATAGCTTTTCATCTATCGTCTAGTTGAATATCCGGATAATGCAGCACCTAAAGCTGGAGAGTTGAATCGAAAGCTGGGTTGGAGCTAGTGAGTCTTGCGCAGTGCAGTAGAGCTGGCGAGAAGTGCCGCAACAAGGACTAAAGCAGTGGCAGAGGCCGAAGCAGTAAAGGAATATCGGATACCGTCATAATAAACATGCTGTACCTTGAGCTGAATTTCAGGCGGGAGGTTGCGGAGCGCTTCCACGGAGTGTCGGATATCATCGATGATCTAAAAAATGCAGAAAAGCAAAAGAAACCAAACGTTAGCGAACTGTCAATGGGGGAATGTGCGCGATGTCAGTTTGCCTAGAAGCAGGCATCCATAGGGTCTCACTTTCCATTTATTTGGAACATCACCCAAAGCCTCCGGCAGGCGAACGCTGAGCGTCGTCTGCAGGATGGCTGATGTTATCGAAACCCCCCACATTGTACCAAGAGATCGGACGAGATATACAGTCGAAGCGGAAACGGCGTGATCTAGGGAATGATGTTAGAATAATGGCTCGGCTCACCAGGAAATGAACAAAAAGTGCTTACCGGCGTGCTCGAAAGACGCTAGCGAGGTGAACAAAATCGACGGGTAGATGATGCCCTGACCAAAGTTGGCAGGGAAAATGTAGGCAAAATACTTCCAAGGCGAGTCAGAGAATGCGAGGGTGGCGGTGAGGGCGTTTCCAAGTAGCATGAAGAAGGCTCCGACTCGCACAAGAGGTACAAGCTTTCCCCAGCGAGACATGACTACACCAGCGACCAGACCGCCCATTGGACCAGCCAACGAGGGAATGGCAAGGCGGGCACCGGCCGTGGCAGCGGGCTCTAGTAAAACAGCCTGGAAAAATAGAGGCAGCATGAACAAATACTACAACATGTTAGTTTTTCCGATTGGGTTGGACCCGCCTCTACACTCCCCTAGATCGGGGCGGGGGGAACCGCACAAATTGGCTCCAGAACTTCTGTCTATCTCATATTCACAGCAACGAACCCGAAGTCCGTTCTGTCTTGCTGATTCGTTGCTGTGAACATGAAGGTAGTGCCTCGAGGTAGACAGAAGTCCTGGAATTTGTACGGTTCTCCTTGCCCTGATCCAGGCGGGTGTAGAGGAACGCACTTGAAGTTCTCGGGCGTCTAACTTACAGCGTAGGCGGCCGCTCCGGCCAACATGTTGGCAGATTGGATGAGTACCGGCAGGCGTCCCTTGAAGAGACGCAGAGGAATGATGGGCATAGCGGTTGTCGTTGCTTCTACGTGCAGAAAGAGTCCGAGCAAGACGAAACTCAGGACCACGAGCCCAATGACCCAGGGACTGCCCCACGGCAGCTCGTTGCCACCAAGGCTCAGACCTAGCAGCTGCAGCGAAATGGCAGAGACAAGCAGAACTGCACCTTTGAAGTCGACGCGCTTCCATACTAGATCGAGGCCACTATTCAGAGAGGAGGCAATTCCCGGTGGATTGACGAGAACTTTTGCGCCGAACCCGAGAGCCACAATGGCGCAAGGCACTTGTGCGATGAAGCACCAGCGCCAGCCGATGGTGTCAGCGATGCTACCACCAAATGCAGCGCCAGAGATTGCGCCAAAGCCAACAATACCATTTTGCAACGCCTGGTACATTCCGCGCTTGCGAAACGGAATGAGATCTGAGTTGATGATGGTCGCTGAAGAGAAAAATGTCTTGTTAGCTGAAAGCAACATGTTGCTAGTGTGGTGAGGAAACGTACCCATTGTCATCAGGCCAGCACCGCCAATGCCAGCGAGCGCTCTCATCAATATCAGAGTAAAGATGGTCGGCGCAAAACCGCAGCCAAGACACCCAATCGCAAAAGCAACGGAGGAAATGAAGAAGCACACGCGACGACCAAAAATATCCGAGACACGACCGTAGAGCGGCTGAAAGGCAGCCGAAGTAATCAGATAGGACGTAGTGAGCCACGAGGCCTTGTTCGCCGCGCCAAACTCGGAGCTGATTACAGCGTATGTGGATGCTGTGATGGTGCCGTCGAAGCCGTACAGGAAGACGTTGGTCATGATGGCAATCTCCATCCACATGAATCCGGACGGTGGCGTCCAGTTTTCCTCGTCGGGGGCCTCGAGAATCGGCTGATTCGCCCGACTGGACGTTCGATGCAGAGACTCCAAGTCTTCAACATCCTGATTGTTTCCATCATTGTTTAGCAGCAGCGGCTGGCTCTCGTTGTGGTCTAGACGCTCGTCGCCCGCTGCCACATCGGCTGTAGCGGCCCACCCGTTCGCTGGGGTCACTCCCATGTCGGGAATACCATCGGTATTTCGCACCGCCATGCCGAAAAAAAAAGGTCGTTCAAGGACGAATTCGTTCTTGTACTATAAGAAGTGGACTACTGAAACGAGAAGAAGAACGAGAAGCAAACAAGGGATGAAGTCAAGTTTAACAAAAAGAGCAGATGCGGGAAGTGGAAATGTCACTTTTCTGGGGACAAAAAAAATTGTGCGACTACGTTATGCGGGGGCTTACTTGTGCAATCGGCCATCCTCGGCTTGCAGCTGACTGTCACTGCAGATAAGATACATAGCTTAGTCAAGAATCAAAACTATGGCTGCCGACGGCATGGCTACGTCTTACTGCTCGACTAAAGGCATTAATGTGGAGTTGTGTGAACATATGGTTTGTCGTTTACTCTTGAGAATCTGTAGTGGCTAATGACGCTTTGAAAGAGCGTATGCTGTAGGCTATCACCCAATAAGTGCTGATGCTTTCTGTGACTGTCATATATATCTCCAACTCTGCGTAGAGCTATCTATAAATGGACTACTTGGTCGATGGGTTGGGAGAAATTGTCTCGTCAGGAAACTTTCTGAAAATATCCGCCACATGATCGATGGGAGCTGTCAGAAGACCCATAACCGTCTCAAACGGGGGCTTCTCACCCGCGCTTGGGTGACTGCGCGAAGGCACAAACGCCTTGGTACGGCTGAAAGATTTGGCCATGGAGCTAGACTCGCCGTGGGCTGCCTGGAGCTCCTTCTCGAGCGCGGGTAGATCGCGCTCCTCCTCTTCCTTGATGTGCTCCTCCAGCGACATCCAAATCTGTCTCAGCTTAGAGACGTAACCCTCGTCGGAGGAAGACATGTTTTGAAACTGCTTCAGCATTTCCTTCACCTAGAAAAATATCAGTATATTGCATTCTTTGCCAATCGACTGTAGCAAACCTCGTGGTGCTCCTTGCGGTCGTGGTCGGCCATCTCCTTGCCGCGTTCGCCAAGGTACTTCTCGAGGGCTGGATAAACGACGAGCTCCTCTCCCACCGAGTGGCGGGCTAGCTCCCAAGTAAACTGGTTGCCATATCGTTGCTGATGATCATGGTTATTCGCATTGTTGACTACCTCGTCGTAGTACTGCTTAAGCTCGCGGTGGTCCTTGATAATGGCGCTGGAAATTGTAGACATGGCTGCTCTGCGGTATCCGAAGTTCTTATGAGAAATAGTGTAAAGAAATTTTGAGGTGCAATGTCTCGAAGAGCTTTGTAAAAATGACATATTCATAGATGATAGCTGCTCCCTTACACAGGGATCTGGCCGCCACTACTTATACTTTTCCTAATCTGCCATCATGAGAGCTTCATTTTTCTCACCCAATCAGCTTTTGAGAATTAACAACAGTCTCTAACGGTGCGATTATAGGCCAACTGATGTGGAGTGGAAAAGATCGCCGAATGCCGTTTTCCAGCTCGGAATCAGTGTCTCGTCATGACTGACGCATGACAGTGAGTGGTAGCCCAGATGTGAACGACGGCGCGGAACATCAACTCCGAAACAGCACAATGGGCCTGGCACTCATTATGCAAAATTATGAAACGGATACTGCTTTCATTTATGTTCCGCCTGTTGCGAGTTTTGCGTCGTACTTCTACTAACAAGATTGTGGACAATACTGCGTACCCAGTTCGTGGGCTCACGGCCGATACACAAGGAACAGCAGGACAGTTGGGCGAACAGAACGTCTGCTCAAAGTGATTTCACGTAACAACTCTGCTGCTAGGTTTTCAGCACATTCAAATTGTATAAACATGGTTCTTCCACTTTCGTATTTATTTATTGTGGTCTCTGTGCTTGTGCATGGTCCTCCGTACCTGTTCTTGAGTACTCAAATTAGTGCTGGCTTTTGAGCGACGACTCAACAGTACCCGGCTGGATGCCGCTGCAGTGGTGGCTTCGTCCCCCAAGATCGGCTGAAAAATGGATGTCGTTGTAATAAAAAATACATGAAATTAATCATCCCACGGCCGTAAGAGTATAATTGGCAAAAAAAAAAAAACGCCACAAAGCCATGCTCAAGGCAGCTCTACATTGCGGCCCAATGTTAGTGCTCTGCTCGTCACAACCACCTCATCATTTTGCCGGGTATGATACGACGACATAACCTTGATTTTATCACTTATTCTGGCCGTAAAGCGCTTATAAGTAGTGAATCTGAGACACATGCGTGTCATTTTAACTTGCACATGCTCAATCGCCGCTATGGATCATCATTCCGTCACCAGTGGCGCGTCTGGAGAGCCTCTTCCGGTCCAGCAGTCGCTCCTCACAGAAGGTGCCGCAATTACACAAGTATAGCAAGAGTACGACAAAAAGCAATATAATTACTGATTTTTGACTGGTAGGACTTTCGCCCACTTAAAAATGTTTGCGCTCATTTGAACGCTTTCCATGCCTACGCCGATGATCCACAACGGGCAGTAGAGACAAATCACTACTGCAGCCATGTTAGTGCGTACGCCCAAAGAGTTGATCATTAGCATAGCAAGGGGGTGACTGGCTGATACTAAATCTCTAGATAATGATGTGCGTCAATGTTTACTCTACGATTCCGATGAAAAGAATGCACGCCTTATCGGGATCGAATACATGATCACGCCTCAACTATTCGAAACATTGCCTCCGGAAGAACAGAAGCTGTGGCACTCACACATCTACGAAGTCAAATCCGGAATGCTCGTTATGCCAAACAATATCGTTCCTGACAGAATATGGGCTGCAGCTGAGCACAAAGAAATGGAGAACGTTGTTCACCTTTATGGCAAAGTCTATCATCTTTGGCAGACAGACGCCGGGCATACCCTACCATTGGGGGAGCCCAAGTTGATGACGAGTTTCATTGCCGATGGTCAATTGGACTTCTCTAGAGTTAAACAGAGAGATGGGAAATTTGGCACTAGCTACGAGGTTAAAAAAGCACAACGGGAGGACATTGAAGAGCCGAATATCCATCCCAGTAGGTCCGCTGCTAGCCAAAGTCCCGAGATGCGCTGACATGGTGTATAGATGCCGATAGAACATGGAAGTAGATATATTGGAGACTACAGTGTATCCTAAGCATATAGAAATTATCCACTCAAACCGCCGGCCTCTTGCAGGCCAAGCATTAGCGATGAGTTTCCCATTCGCTCTATGACGGAGAATTTACGCCAAGAGTCAAATGGTCTAATTATACCAAGTTTTCACACTGAACGATCTGTGATTTCTTGTCGTCTCATAGAGATCGATGTGAGTAAGCAGGCTGGAACCCCATCTCATGTGGGCGTCATTGAGCTGCATGTGATTTTCCACGACCCAACTTGAGCAACAATGCTTCGTTGACGTGTATATTACCTATCAATATCAATAATAATATATAAACCGCTTGGTATCTCATGGTGCTGATTCTTCCTTTCACCCAAAGCATCCCTGAAACAAGTATTTTTCCCAATACAAACAAACCACCGAAGAACGATTCAACATGGCCGACAACACAAACCCCAGAAATTTTGCTAACACGGTAAGGCCATTCCAAATATCGGACAGGTTAATAAACCAAAAAAAGCCAATGAAGAAAAAATAGCCCCAAGGAGGAGGTTCAGAAAATTGCTTCCAAGGGTGGCCAGACAGGCCACAACAGTGGCTTCGCAAGCATGGATGCCGACAAGCAGGTATGTCGTTTCAACCCCGTCAGAATTGCGATATACTGGCAGTAACTGCATTTTAATTTGGTTCAACATGCTCACTATTGTAACCAGCGAGACATTGCATCGAAAGGAGGCCATGCATCTGGAGGATCTTTTGAGCCAGGCAGTGAGCAGGCACGCGAGGCCGGCCGCAAAGGCGGCTCTAAGTAATCAACATTCAGTCAGACTTAGGGGAAAGCACAATCTCATACTAAATGTAATTTTTCTGGATGCAATTTTCTTTTCTATTCTAATTCGTACACGCGAGAAGACAAGCTGGACTGCTCTCGTAGGAGAACTTGTCTCAGTGCGCTAGGCAGGTGGACCTGTAACAACTCACCTAGAAAGGCAGCCAAGTTGGAGTCAAACCCGCATCGGCAATTGACGCGATCTGACGCCGATTTCAAATGAAAAATAAAATGAAATAAAAACCCATCGGCTGAAATAGTGAAGCGAATACCAAGATAACTCTTACTTATAGCGAAGAACGCGGAAAGATCTCTATGAATAATCAGATCTGAGAGTTTCGAGTCGCATGTAACAAGTGTGTCTCGAAAATAGCCGACGGTGTACAGGCACTGCATGCATGGATAAATCTTGTACAGTTGCGCAAGTGTATCGGTGAGACAAGTCTCGGAACGGCTGCGCGACAAAAGAGAGAGCACAGCAGCATATCTTTTGGTCTCGCAACTGTCCAGACTTGACGCAAGACAAACCTGAAGACTGCCGATGCCCAGAGCCGAGATGGATTTGGCGCTATTCTTCCCCGCCCGGGCATCACAGTAGCCGGTTCGGAGCCCCGAGGCCGGTAGTAAAAGAGGAGACCCGGCAACTAGTTACATTTATTAGGCTCTTATTAATTAAGACACAGCACGCCATTGTCTAACAACCGTGGGCTTGCATTCTCTTTCATTCCCTCGAGCGCCGCAATCCTTTGAGTGCTTCGCACCGACAGCAAGCAATTGGTTTCCACGCCAAAGAGAAATAAGAAGCCAAAGCGTCGACTCAAAAACCAGTCTCGAGTCCAAGGGTCAAAGTAGCGAGGGGAAGCTTCAGGGAGGGGTGATAGCAAACAGAAGTGAGACCACTTGGTGGTCATCGCGTAGCATCACACAAAGGCCGAGGGCGAGTGAAAGCGAATCGTACTTCACTGCTGTAACAAACAATTCTTCAACAAAGAAGTAAAATAGCTGGGGGAAAAGGGGATTGAGTCTTGAATTTTTATTTAATTCACACTCGTGTACCCTCGAAAAAAAAAGGCTAGACCTGCAACCGAAAGGCCCAAGCTTTGCGGGCACACAGCATTTCTTCAGGAGCGAATCTCATATCGAATCAACGAGCTTTTGTCGTCAAGGCAGAATCGATTTTTCAAGACATATGGATGCAGACGTGGTCTCTTACTCACATTCACCACTTTTGCCTCAAATACGGAGCGTGACAGGCACCACCGACGATCATGACGAAATCCTTCGAGGGACCGACGGCTGTCGCCGCAAGCGAAGCGGAGAAAGAGATGCACACATACAGTCGGTATGCGCATACAGACGCCGAGACTGCATCGCAGACCGCCATGTCTTCGTCTGGCGACGAGAGCCATGGAAAGCCCGAGGCCTTGCCGCTTTCTCGTGGCAAGGCCATCGCTCTCGTCATAACTCTGACGGGAGCGGCTTTTATAAATGTAAGAAATTTCTTGATTGCCCTGACATAGACCACCTGATCGAATCCGAGACATGCTGCCTTGGCTCATTAGGCTTTTTGATCGTGTCTAACGTCATGTATCATTAGACTCTTTCGGCGCAGAG
The DNA here is from genome assembly GCA_029218145.1 of Aphanocladium album. NCBI lineage: Eukaryota > Fungi > Ascomycota > Sordariomycetes > Hypocreales > Aphanocladium > Aphanocladium album. The sequence goes on from JARDXD010001156.1 coordinate 23,825, forward strand.
CGTCGTCATCATCCTCCCCGCCATGGGAAAGACATTGAACATTCCCGACAGCCGCCTGCAGTGGATCGTGTCCGCATATTCTCTCACGTTTGGTTGCTTTCTGCTACTCTGGGGCCGTATCGCCGACATCTTTGGCAAGAGATTCATCTTCATTGCCGGTTCGATCTGGGTTACCATCGCAACGGCCGTGAACCCGCTAATGCCCAATGAGATCGCTTTCGACCTTTTCCGAGGACTACACGGGCTGGTGAGCTTTAAATGACTGCTTCAACGCTAGTGAGGCTATAAGCTGACTGACATTTCGCCAGGGTGCTGCTGCCAATGTACCCACCGCGATCGGTATTCTTGGTGTTACTTTTCCACCCAGTAAAGCAAAGAATTATGCCTTTGCAGCATATGGTACGTCATGGATACTACAATTGTACTCGATCCATACTAGATGCTAACTAGCAACCATAGGAGCCGGAGCGCCTTTGGGAAGCATCTTTGGCAGCATTATTTCTGGCCTCATTGCCCAATACACTACCTGGAAATGGGTGTTTGGTTTCATGGCCATCATGGCTGCTGCAATTTCCATCGCTGGCTTCGTTCTTATCCCCAATACCGCGGAGTCACCCAAGCTTGATGCTTCCCTCAACGGTGGCGGTATTGGTGCCAGGCTCAAGCTTGTCGACTGGACTGGTGGCGCTCTCATCACCACTGCCCTCATCGCCCTCCTCTTCGCCCTGACAGAGGGCAATGTCGTTGGCTGGAAGAAGCCATGGATTTCCGTTCTTATAGTCCTTTCCATTCTTTTAATCGTCGGATTCTTCTTTTGGCAACGTCATCTTGAGAAGAGACCCAACGGGCGCCCGCCACTTATAAAGGTCTCCATGTTTCACAACAAGCAGTTCACCGCGGTCATGGCCATCATGGGCCTGTTTTTCGCCTCCTTCAACAATTTCCTCGTCTTTGCCACCTATTACTACCAAGACTACCTCGGCTATTCCCCAATCCAGACAATGTTGCGATTCCTACCCACAGGCGTTGGTGGTATTTTTGTTTGCTTCGCTGTCGCCTTCCTGCTCAGTCGCATACCCACTGCATTCATGATGATCTGTGGCACCTTGTCTGTGTCCATTGCCAGCCTACTGTTTGCTGTCCCAATCCCCATCACTACATCATACTTTGCCTGGGGAATGTGGGCCATGCTGCTGTCTGTCGTCGGCGCAGACATTACCTGGCCGTGCCTTACCTTTTACACTTCGCAGGCGCTGCCTGCCGAAGACCAGGCTATCGGAGGAGCTCTGATCAATGCAGTTGGGCAAATGGGTCGAGCTATTGGTTTGGCAATCGCCACAGCCATCCAGACCGCCGTGCTGGCAAACGAGCGCAGTGTGTCAGTCGAAGATGTTGGGTCGGTCCACGTGCTGGACAATGCCTCGCTGGTGAGCATTCGAACTGCCAGCTGGTTCAATTTTGCGCTGGGAGTCACATCATTGATTGTTGTATGTATTGCGTTTCGTGGGATGGAAGTCATTGGAAAAACTGTCCCAAAACCGGATCACTCTGGCAGCGGAAATGGTATTATGAATTAAGTGCGATGAGTTATTCACATTTATGCAAGTAGCAAACTATCAACATCCAACCCTATAATTGTTGACAAAAGCAAAACGTCTCATGACTGATTCATGAGTGTCGTGAAACAATCCGTCTTTCCTTGACCGCGGCGAGGACACGGAGGTTACTTAGTAAAGGCCACCCTGTATGCAGAATGCTAGGAGTAATACTCCAAAATCGTGCATGTTGTCCGCATTATATATGCTGAACGGCCCTTTCCTTGTGATCGTCAAGAATCCATCATGACTTTTCCGACTGTCCTTTACTTCGGAACTGTCCATGTTGCCGCAGATGTATTGGATATATTTATCGGTAAATGTACCCACTGTCAAGTAGATTTGATACCTGTCTTGAGAAACTAACAGGGTGAACGGGCACTCATCATCCTTCCAAATCAAGAATTGAAACGAGTCTGGCGACGGGGGTTACTGTCCATCGTTGCTTTCTGCCCTCCGCGCCACGCAAACTTTACGGAAGGCTGCCACAGTACTTGCACCAGCACGCCTCTATGGCGGTCACACGTGATTTGAGGTCCTTCTACTTCTTTTTTTATTAAAGGTTTTTTTGAAACTTATTTAGTGTCTTTGCAGCCGCACCACCTCCCTCATTTCGCTGAATACTAGGACTCCTTCAGCAAACAACCGATTAACCGCTATCAACAAAAGACATGTCCGCAGCACCAATCCCGTATAGGGGACCACCAAATCCTCGTCAAAATGAGGACAAGCTTTTAAAACTCATCGATCGGCTATATAAAACTACACAGCGCCTGAAACCTACGAACCGCTTCGCCCTCTCAGCCACTGACCTACGCAAGGATTTTGGCGTTGTGCTGCAAAGGCTTGATCCTGAAAGCGGCCAACCATGCTCGCAGGGGGATAGGTTCGTAGAGCCGGTCCCAGCAAAACAAGTTGACGCTTGGCTGGATCAGTTTGCACCGCCAATGGCGGAAGGCATGGAGCCTCGCGACTTTGAATTCACTCATCCAGACTTCAATGCCACTCGAGACACCAATGGCGGACTAATCGTATCGATCGACATGAAAGAAAAAATCCTCAGATATGTGACAATGTCACAGCGCATCGAACTGGGATGTATTCTTCACAACGAAACTAAATGGCGTCTTGCTCCGTCAGTCAGCTCCTCTGCCAATCTGAGCAACATCATCGTTTTCTGACCAATTTTTAGGGTAGATTCGGGGTACCTTAGCCGTCATAACATTCCGAGATTCGAAGTCACTGAGGTCTTCCATCAATGCGCACCTGGCCAGAGTTCTGATATATACCGAGTGGGGTACACTGACCCGGATCCGCAACTTCCTCATTTGCAATGCTGGCTTCATGACGACAGCCCTCTTACTGATGACAAGTATTTGACTGTGGGCGAACTACAAACCATTCTGTTACTGGCGTTGACCGTGATCACGTATCCTCCGCATCGGCAGGCGCTTGTGGTACCAGTGAGTCTCGCCGCATTTTTTGCAGCCGCTTGACTAATGCCGGACGTTTACTAATGTTTTAACTAGGTCACAGTCTACTTTTGCTCCTTCCGTAAGATCCGCATTGTTCAAGGCTGTGTTGACTTCCGCAACGATCGAATTGACGTTCGTTGTAGCCCAGTGGAGGACTTCACCACGGGTGGTTTGCAGCAGAGTCCGTGGAGCAAGGCTTCACTCCTCAGAATCCTTGGCTGGGTTTGTGGAAAGCCAGTTGGACCTGCCATGCCGGGTGCTGTGCAGGGTTATTCAGGCGCTCGAGGTCGTTTTTTCTAGTAAACTGTATTTGTCTTTCGAGAGAAGGGATCAACGAAACGCAACTTGTTCCAGCGTTTCATGAGTCAGTCATTGGAGATGTTGCTTGGCGGCCAATTTGAGATAATAGGATATTTCTTTGCTGATGGCACACAATAAAACCACTCTTGAAATTTAACTTGCAATAATTCTCTTCTATCACCAAAGCGGTTCGTTTGCTATATAATCCTTCCAATGGTAAGGCGACCCCAGAGTGGCCACAGCTACTTGCAAGGCCACAGACTACGCTTATAGAACCAGTCACGTTACGAGAAACGCAAGCTCAAAGGAGAAGACAGGGACAAGGCAACGATGAGTTTTGATTCCCACGACCAACGAAATGATCTGACTTGCCATCCGCTACCTTTACATCTTTCAATGAGTATTTCGCTTCGTTCGACTGCATCGCCTCAAGGTGATGAAGTCAATACGTAGCAGCTAGTCTGATGGCTTGATCGACCCAATGACGACGACCCCAAGTTCAAGACAGACAGCCGTACAAACGCGCACAATTCACCTTTCAAACGGTGACTGCGGTCCATATCCACCCTCAAGTTGCTGCCTGCTTGCTCGTCACTTTGGGCTTTGCCAGTACGCCTTGTCGCTTTCTTTTGCTCTGCCATCTATTTCTCTCTCGTTCACAACATGCACCTTTCTGCTTGCTACTGGCCAGCCCTTGCCTCAGTTTACCCTTTTGCTGCCACAGTCTCCCCTTCAAAGCTTGTCCCTCAAACGACCCCTCAAATAATTCGAATCTCAACTTTAACCAGTGCTGTGCAGCCGCTATTCGTCCACATTCATCTTCCTCGGCGGCTCCGAAGCCAAGCGGTACCCCATCTACGCGCCTCGCCTCGCGCCGCTGTCCCCCACCCTCGGCGCCATGGTCAACACCACCTTCTCCGGCACGCCCTGCACCTTTCTCCCCGACTGCGACACGGCCACCTTTGAGCGCTTCGTCGAGTTTGTTCACCACGGCGACTTTGCCTCGCCGCTCTTTGTGCCCGTCACGAAGCCCGGCCGGCCACAAAGGTACAAGACCAAGTTTCTCCCGCCCACGCCTTGGCACGGATCGCCGTCCGTGAGCCGCGCCTTTGACGCGTTCACAAGGAACCCAAACTACACTTTTCCGCAGCACAGCTTGCTCTACGACAATGGCTGGGAGGAGAACATCGACGACACGGAGATGCTGGTGCTGTCCTCCGTGGCCAAAGTCTATCTATTAGCGGACCGTTTTGGCGTGGAAGCGCTCAAAAATCTGTGTCTGCACAAACTGCACCGATTGGTGGTGTGCGTGCGTGAGATCTGGGACGGTCTGCTTTTCTTGCGACTGTGCTTAGCGAGGGACAGCCCGAAGCAGCTGTACAAGCTTGCCTTTAAGTACTGCTTCTTCCACTATTCCGACCTGAAGGTTCGGCCCGAGTTTGCGAGCTTCGTTCAATGGGCACCCGATTTTGCCATAACTGTCATGGACGAACTGGCTGACCACATGGCCGCAGATGCTGGGGTGCCCCCGTAGGTCGATGTTCGCCCGTGAGGCATCATTGGCGGGACAGACGGGGCGACCTGGATTGACGAAAGACTGTTTTGAATTATACCCCGTATGCTTTCTGAAAGGGCTTGACTACCATAATTTTGGAAGAGATTTACATTTGGCTACTTTGATCTGTTAGGGATCTGCTGCTTTTTCAGGATGACCTGTAGCGAGTCCAATCCGAAACAAAATCAAAAGCAAGATCCGCTCTTAACGACGCGGCGAATGTAGAGACAAAATCTGTCGTAGAATACTATAGAGCGACAGTTTATCGCAGTAATTGTAGTAATTGTAGTAATTGCAGTAATTGCAGTAATTGCAGTAGTTGCACTAATCTCTTCCAAACAGGTTGGTTGCTGACTTACACCTTGCTTTACCCGTCACCATTGATGCCAGCACTGTCCTCACTGTCGCAACTGTTTCCGAATCAGGAAACAAACACGAAAACAAAAAGAATTTTCAACTCAGGCACATGCCCATTTATGATTGGCCGGAAGCCGGTGCGTTTGCTCCCGATCCAGTGAATGCTACTGTCACCTGCAGCTCACTCTGACCGGCCGTTTACCAATACCCAGCCGGAGAACAAGACCGTGCCGATATCTGCTCTCTTTCGCTGCTTCTCTTGTCCTCTCAGCCTCTAAAATTTAGAAGAAGAAAAACGAGTCTTTCTCCTGATCCTTATCCCTCAACATCGTCAAAACCCGAAGAAAGACGCAATTTGCAACCTTCACCATGGCTCCAGAGGCAAAGGAGGACGCCGAAGACACCTGCGCCACGGGCCCTTTGCGCGAGCCTGGGCCGATTTTCTGAACAAAGTACGGGCTGCGCGGCGACGACGGAATCGAGCTGCTGTTTACCTTTGACCGGAAAGGCCACCGACGGCACCACGACGACGATGACGCCGACGACGCCAAAGACACGCACGCCGACGACGCCGCCCAGCTCCTGGAGCTGGCCAAGATTTACGTGCTTGCCGAGTGCTAACGGCATCACCCGGCTCGTCAACATAACCACCAGCAAGATTCGTGCCGTGGTCAGGCACGGCAATGCCGTCCGACGCGGCGGCGGCGGCGTCGAGTTTGTCAGGTTTTGCCTCGGCGACGACTGTCCGCCGTCGCTGCGGGAGATGGGGCTCAAGGTCTGCGCCTTTTTCTTTCGCGAGCTCAGCAGGCAGCCGGGTTTTCGGGAGCTCTTGTCGGAGAATCCAGAGGACGCGATGGCTGTGCTCACCAACGCCATGAGCTTCCTGGATGTGGGCGTGGAGAGTGAGCATGGGCGGGATGACGGAAATTGGGGAACTCAAACGGGCTAAATGGGTTGGTATCATGATCGTACCTTAACGAAACCTCCTTTCTTTACTCATAAAATGTCTAATATTCAATACTCAATGATAAATGTGCTCTCATGTCTAAACCATAATAAAAAAAACAAGGGTATCATTTTCTCAACTTGCGCCATGCCTTGTCCACTAATGCTCTTCTCCCTTTCTTCTCCCCAGTCACACCCGCGCACTCGCCCCTCTCCTCGTCAGTTTCATGGCTTGCGCACACTTCCACTGTCTCCTCCATCGGTCCCCTCTCCAAAAACTCGTCCTCCTCTTCACCTTCTACCCCCTCCGGATCGTCCACCTCCTGCTCATCGTGCTCCCGCGCCAAGTAGCGCAGCTTTGCCTGCACCGTCGGATCCTGCTCGAGCTCCTGCCACAGCTCCACGTCCCACTCCTCCACGTTCTCGCTCAGGCCCGGGTTCTTCCACGGTGGCCACTTCCAGAAGCCGGCCATGATGAGGTGCCGCTTCGCCACCTTCATCGTCAGCTCCATAAGGCCTAGGGCGCCGAGCACCGCAAAGAGCGTCGACCACCAGACGGCGTCGCCTCCCCACTTGTTTCTAAAGCTGTAGCGAACATCGTAGGGCCCAGATGGTGATCTGCCAAAGATGCCGTCGAGGAACGACACCCATGCCCACCAGCCGATGGTGGTGAGGAAGAAGCTGCCCATGACGATGCCCGACTTGTAGTGCGTCTCGAAGATGAAGAGCTTCCAGTTGATCCAGAGGATGCCCGTCGTGAACATGAGCGTGCCGAGCGCGTACAGACCCTCGTCCTTGGCGCGCGGCGAGATCCAGCCGTAGCCGGCCCACACGCCGTACCAGGCCATGACGCCCTCGATGGCGGCCAGCAGCATCCAGCGTATGTACTTCCAGAGGTTCAGGCCCATGTCGCGCTGCCCGTAGACGTACAGCTCGGGGATGGCGAGTAGCGTCTCGGCGCGCAGGTCCTGCTCCCATATTCCCATGCAAATGGTACACAGACTAGTAAACAGTGTATTAAAAACAGTCAGACTGGTCGCCTCGTAGAGGGACGTGCCCGTGTAGCCATTGTAGCGCTGGTAAATGGCCTGCGGCAGGTAAAAGAACATTTCCTTCCAGAACGTGCAGATGATGAACTTGGCGGTGCGCACGTAGTTCCAGCGGCCGTGTACGAGCAGCAGACGCTGCAGGAATCGGAATTGGGCGATGGAGTAGTCGGCGACGCGAGCGGCCTGAAGGCCCTCGCGGCCAGAAATACCGATACCGACGTGGCTGGCCTGAATCATGGCGAGATCGTTGGCGCCGTCGCCAATAGCGAGGGTGAGACCCTGCCTGCGGGTGAGGCTGAATCTGCTCAGACGGTTTCTGACGGTGCGTACGAGCAGTGCTTTTTGTGCAGGCGAGGCGCGGCAGCAGATGACAGTATCAACTTTGAGCATAATCTCGAAAAAGTGCTTGGACAGGCTCTGCGACTTTTCGACAACGCCGAGCGTGTGTCCGTCAATAACGACGACGCTGTGGTGACCGCCAGTCTGGAGGTCTTCGGTGAGGGCGATGAGCTGGAACTCGAGCGCGCCCTTGGCGACATCCAAAATGTAAATGTCAGAGCCAGGTCGGACCAGTCGCGCCGAGTGGGCAATGTTGATAGCAGTCTCGCGCTTATCGCCAGTAAGCATCCAGATTTTAATGTTGGCCCGTCGTAGTTTCTCAATCGTCTCGGGGACACCCTTCTGCAGCTTATCTTCGATGGCACTGGCTCCCACCAGAGAGAATGCCTGCTCAAGCATGTCACCAGCCGCCTCAATCTGTTCCTGCCGGTTTACGAGACTGGTCGTGGCATCATCGTAGACCTTTTTCCACGCGCGATAGTCTTGCTCGGAAATATCTTTTTGGGCAAACAGCAGAGTTCGCAGACCTTCAGTGGCAAAGTCGTCGAGGTGCTTGAAGCACTTGGTGAATACTTCTGATTCGTCGTGGATGCTGGGATCGTCGAGGAACTGCAGATTCTCGGGGAGCTGGACATGGTGCTGGTTGACGCTCGTTCGGACGTGTCCACGGTTAATGTCCATGGACATGCCTCGGTTGGAAGCACCTCCACGGACGCCATCTTCGGAGCTTCGCACAAACTTCCGCAGCTCGAAAGACTTGCTTCGGTGCAGGACGGAGCGGCGCATGCTGGATTCCGGCTTGGCAGTGGCGGGAGTGTGGCGCACGGTTAGACTGGGACGGCCGCCAAAGCTGTTTCTCGGTTGGTGCTGTTCGCTGCGACGCTGCATCGCGTGCTCAAGATCAGCACTAGCACGAATTTCGGTTGCTTTCTGCATGGCGAGAGACGACTGCTTCAGACGGGGCAGAATGACCGAGTCGGCTCCCTTGCAGATGACAGTGACGCGACCATCGGGGCGACGGAGAACAATGGACATGCGCTTGCGGTTGCTGCTGAATTCGATAATGTCGAGGATCTCGTACGTTTGGCGCTCGAGCTGACCGTTGGCGTTGGTCGTTTCCACCGTAACCTCCTTTGCTGTTCTCTGCGCAACTAGGTAACCCAATTCCCTGGCGGCGCGGACAAGCGCCAATTCATCGGGCGACGAAGCTTGAAACTCAATCTCGCCGTTGGTGTACTCGGGGAGACAGGTGTGGCAAAGAGCCATGGCGAGAATGTATTCCTTGGCTTTTCGGGCGAAGAACGAATGGGGTCGGAGCTGAATGTAGTGCAGCAAATCGGTGGTGTTGACCTCTGGCTGGACGTGATCGGGGCGTCCAGTCGAGCGCCAGTGGGATGACGAACGGCGCCCACTCATCGAAACGCGGCCGCCCATGGACATGCGCGGCGACATGGGGCTGTTGGCGTATCCAGGACTCGTCGGAAACGTTGGGAGAGGGTCGGGCTTGTACAGCGAGGGCTCGCGGCTGGAGCTGCCCAAGCTGGTGGCGGTCGTTTCGTCCTCATCCACCAGGTCCATCTCGTGCAGCCAGACGGTTCCCGCCACGCTGATTTTGCGAAATTTCATAATGTTGTCGGTGAGCGTGCCAGTCTTGTCGGAGAAGATGTAGCCGACCTGGCCGAGGTTTTCCAAAATTGTGTTGGTGTTGCATCGCGCGGGCGTGTCCGTCTCCTCATCATACATGCCCGTGTCCGAATTAAGGAGCAGCAGTTGCCCAATCTTGACGATTTCCAACGAAATGTACAGAGCGAGCGGAACGACATTGTTGAACATGATGATGAAGGCGATGATGATCTGGTAGAAGGGGACCTTAGCCTCGTCGAGGTACCAGGCCTTTCTTTCGTAGGACTTTTGCCAGCTGACGTAGCCCATGGAGACGCCGACCGACACGACCACGACGTAGGTGGCCAATGTAACGACGACGCAGTTGACGACTCTCTCGAGGGCGGGCTTCTTTGCGGAAGGGTGCTGGTTCGAGTTCATGCGAATTCTGCATTCTTCTCCAGTGTTGATGACTAGACCAACGATGCAGGTTGTGTTTCGCACCACGCTGCCACGGTAAATGACTTCGTTGAGCGTCAGAGGCACGGCCTTGCCATTGACAGAAACCGAGCCGTCAAAGTTGAACAATTGGGGGTTCGGATCCTCGACAAAAAAGCTAGCCTTGCAGTCGGCGATGCCTTTGATCGTGCCGCAGCCGCCTAGCGCAGAGGACAGCTGCTTGCTCTTGAGGTTGGTCTCGCCGTCGAGGGCCATGGTGTCGATGTAGGCCAGATCGTTCTCGTCGCTGGTCCAGAGGAGCACAATGTCGGCGGGCACCGGGTCGTCGCGGTTGAGGCGCACGACGTCGCCGACCTTGAGGTTGCTCCAGCGGCAGGGGACCCATTTGACACCGTCATGCGCATCGTCGGGTAGAGCTGGCGGCAGCGCCGGGTTGTGGACGTGAAACGGGTTCCATTTTTGAATCCAGGTCCGCGGTTTTACCTTGCCCGTGTAGTGGTCCTTGCGGCCGAGCGTGGTCGTGAAGTTTGCGTTTTCAATCCTGTCAAGACGGCTTCTCCTATAGTCGTCGTAGCCCTCTTTGATGATGGTAACGAGAACGAAGAACAACAGGGGAAGGATGGTGGTGAATGTACCAGTGGTGGACAGGCCTGGGATCTGGAGAGTGGTGGTCATTGTTAGCGCGCGGTGCCAATATCTGGCAATTGGCCTTTAACGCCAGGAAAGGACGCAGCTTACCGTTTGTGGAATGCCGACGCAGAGAAAGTAAAAGTTTCCGACGCGAGAGAATTGAAAAAACAGCTGCTTGGGGATAAAGTCAAAGACGGTGTAGCGCGAGGTGCGAATGTCGTTTGAAATGTACGAGTGGCCGCGACGGGTGTCGACGAGCGGGCTGGCGTGCTCGACGCTCAGCGGGACACGTCGACCGCCGTCCGAGGCTGCGAGGCTCTGGCGGCGCAGCAAGAGCTCGACGACGGTCTTGCGGTAGGCAGCCTTGGCGACATCCTGGGCTTTTGCCACGTACGACGAGATGCGAGGTTTGGTGTTGCGCGAGGCCGAGGCGACGGCGCCAGCAGCAGAAGCAGAGGCAGCGGGCGTGGGACCTTTTTCGAGGACAGAGGCTTGGGCGTCCGCCATGGCGACGGTGATTGGAATATGCGCCGTTTGCGTAGGCAAAGGTCCTCGCGGCGGTAAACGGGTCTGCACCGCAGAAGGAGAGGGAAATTGGTTTAACAATGAGTGGAAATCATGCCAATCGTTGCGTAGGACGTTTTGTCTTGTCGAATGCGAGGTTGAGAGAAGTTGCTGTTGATAGCTCAGCTAGTGTGCAGCTGGCAGGTGTCTGGTAGCGCCAAGGCGGGCAACGTGTGATTGAATGCGATGGGAAGCCGCGTCAGTGCCCAACAAATCAGAAAAGAATCCAGGAACAAAGAAAGTGCAATAGAATAAGGAAGAAGAAAAAAGACGAGAAATGCAACAACCAGGAATAATCAGAGTTTCAGAATAGAGTATATGCTAAGAGAAGGAAAGAAGAAAAGTAGAGCCCGTGTTTGGAGGGGAAAAGGTACGCGGCCTGGCACTGGAACTAACAGGTACCTTGACTAGCGGCCAGTGGCTATAAGTGGTTCCTGGTGACGGGTGTGCGACCAGTATTACAGTCTTACGGGCTACGTTTCCCCATCTTGTTCCAAGGATCTTGATGATCGGTGGGCTGAGCAAGCGCCGTATTTTGGAAAGAAGGGCTCTCAATGTCTCAACAGGGTGAACGGTGTGTGCTGAACGCGTGGACAATTCGACTCGCAGAGACTCGCAGAGGAGGAAAGGCTACAGACAATGAAAACGGGCCAGTCTCCGGCCTTGGCAGGGGACTGTGGGCAACACACAAAAGGCTAAATCGTCAATGGGCAGCCTGGGATGATGGACGTGGGCAAGAGGCCAACCCGTCAATGGCCAGAAAAAGGGCCAAAACGGTCTGCAGAGTTGCAGCCAACGCTACGCTGGCTGGCTAGGGTGCATGTCGGGAACGGGAGGACTTGGACGCAGATGCAGATACAGTTCTATCAACTCTAGCAGACCATCACATCAATGAAAAGCAAAAAAAGAGGCGCACCTTTTAGCTACTCAAGTAACCTTGCCTTGCGCGCTCTTCCAATAGCGCCGCTTCCCCTCCCAGCTAGGCAGCTCCCCCGACACCGGGCGGACGCCGGCGGTCTTGCAGGTCTCATCATCAGCTCAGCCTCTTTTTTTTTCTTCTCCACGAAACCACCACCTCTAGAAGCAGGGCCTTGTGTGCTCCAGCATCCTCCATCCCTGTCTCGCCCTCTCGACGCGCCAGACATTGGCTCCAGCACACGTGGGGCCGCTGCAAGCCTCCTGCGGCGCTATTCGGCCTCCCCCGTAGCGTCTTCTTGCTGAGCGCATGACACTCCATTATTACTGACCATACCCAAGTTGACTGCAACAAAGCAGATGCGCCTACCTACCTAATGAGTAAAAAGAGCCTGCATTAGCTTCTATGCCCGCACCCCGTTTACTAGGTACAGGGCGCGCGGTCCGCCGAAACGAGGCTGCGAGAGCCCTTCCCAGTGGCTACCTGATGAAGCCTGCCCGCCCCGTCCCCAGGCTGAATCCAGCGAATACGAGCCTCGTCTGCCCTCACGTACACGCAAGCCAGCCTTGCCCGTCTATCGAGCAACAAGTCAAGCAAGGCTCATCACACGGCTTTGACGCTGGGATTCATGTTCGACTCTTGTGCGGTGTACTCGGCATCGCATTGTCCCATCTCAATTACAGCAAAAGGCAAGGATCGGAGCAACATGGCGCTCAGCACGCGACTCGATGATCTACACTCCATACCTGCTTTTCGCCCACTTGTCATGCTTTTTTTTTTCGCCACCACCATAATCCCTCAAAAAAGGGTGGTTTTGTGTTCTGATGCCCTTTTTTTGACTCGCTGCTTGCTGCCAGGGGCAAAGAACCCACTCCTTCCAGGTTTTCTTTTCATCTCAGGCGCACAGGTACGAGCTTCTCGCATACCGTCTCCCCTCGGACAAAAACTCCTGCAACTGTGCTGGAGTAATAAGCCACCTCCTTCAGCCGTCCCCGTATTATGCAACCTCTCCAGTGAATAGAAACGCCAAACGCGCTATTGTGCTGGCAAATGCGAAATTGCATACGTCTGTTTTATGCAGATTTGATTCCGAGCCGTAAAAAAACTAGCAAAGTTTTCTTCCACGCGAGACTTGAAACAGTTTGCGGGCTCTCTGTCTAGATAGCGACCAAAGACGGCAAGCACAGATTACCCTGAGCAGTGAGCACACGATCAAAACAGAGTTTATGCAAGCTTGCACACCAAGTTTGGCCCAAATTTCTTTGCAGAGTGGTGGTACGTTTTGCTGCCAGCGTTGCCATTTGCAAGTCACGGTGGAAATAACCGTCATCTCTACCTGCGCCACCTTATTTCCCGACTTGAACCTCTCTACCATCCTTGCCATACTAGTCACATTTGTTAGCAATACTTCCTGGACTTCAATTGCTTTCTTCCATTGCTACTTTGACTTTCCCTCGCCTCTGTCCTTGCCGTGCTGCTTTGTCTCCATTCAAACAGCATTCGACATAAATTGCCGCATCCGCTCTCTCCGTCCAGCATTACATTACATACTTCCAACTCTACGCAGCATCACATCAAGGAACTGTTCAAAGTTTAAAAATTGCCCAATCGTAGTTTCTCAATCTAAAGTTAGGCCGTTCAAAAAAAAAAAGAAGAAGAAAAATATGCGAGCTCGTATCTAATTTGCAGGCAGCCCAACAAATAAACAGCCGATAACGGAAAAAAGGGTAGATGATGATAATAATACTTGGCCCGCCACATTCAGGCGGCCTGGAACAAGAAGCATTGCCAAAGCCAAGAAACAAATCGCAGATCGTGGAACAAACACATTTTTTTTGTTCTCTTTTCTTCTCCAGCAAGGAGACTCAATGCCAAAATCAAATAAAAACGCCCTTATACAGCCCTCTCTCGTTCTTCTTCATCCTTCCATGCCCGCCCATTGGACACAATACCGTCGCACGCTCGCGGCCCGTCAACGTGTCAGTCGACTAAACCTGCACCTGCGGGATGTTGTCCATGCTGCCGCCGTCATCAAGCCATTCCTTCTTGATCAGACGTTCGCGAGCAGCAAACAGGTGCTTGTAAGCTGTCTTGACGGTGCCGTCACTAACGCCAGCTTGCTTGGCAATTGGCATCGAGGCTCGGGGCTCGCCAACCAGGTGGCACGCCATGTAGATGCAGGCTGCAGCTACTGACAGCGGCGAACGGCCCGCCAGTGCCGAAATGTCGTTGGCTTGCTCCGCGAGGTCGCGCGAAATCTTGGAGATCTTTTGCTGGTTCTTGAAACCGAGCTGAGAGACATAACGACTACAGAGGTCTTCGGCACCGACCGACGTGTTTTCGTAGTTGGTGACCGTGTTCAGACCCGTGGCACCCTCGCCTTCGGTATCCTGCAGCTTCTGCAAAAAGTTTTGCAGCTGCTTGAACACCCTCCCAACCTCTTTCTTGCTGACGCTCGTGAGGTTGAAGATTTCCCGAAAGGTACGCGGGACGTTGTTCTGGCGGCAGGCAATAAAGATGCAGCCTGCAATAACCGCCTCCTGCGGCTTCCCCTTCATGAACTTGTACTTGTCCACCAGCTTAAAAATGTGCTTGGCGGCGTTGGAAACGTTTTGGCCCATATTAATAGCCTCGCACAAAGACACGATTTCCTTGTAAGCCTGCATGAGGCCCTTTTGCTGCTTGTCCTGGTTGGTGTTGTTCTGGACGCGCAGCAGGTTCTTGTGCTGTCGGGATTCGGAAAAGGCAACTGACGTAGCCAGCTGCTGTCCCTCGACGAATTCGTCCTGGGGGCCACCGACACGGCTGGGGTCGTCTCCGTTCTGGTCGTCGTTGGCAAAGGTACGCCATTCGGAGCGGGTGTCAATGATGCGCGTGCCTACCACGACACCGCAGCTCTGGCACACCATGTCGCCGCTGGAAAACTCCTCCACCAGGTTTGGGGGGATTTCGCGACAGTCGGGACAGCATAGAGTATTATTGAGGTCCTCTTGGAACGCGGCGCCTGAGCCGTCACCGGCGGCAGGCGAAAGCATCTTGGGCTTGTACGCGTGAGGCGTATACAAATTTGTAATCTCGTTGAAGACTTTGCGGGATCGCTTTGTCTCCTTTCGGCGCAGTCGAATCTGCTGTCGCTTTCGCTGAACCGTATTCTTCGCAGGCGCAGTCTGCTGCTTGCCAGTCGGCGGATCGATCAAGAGTCGGTCGTGTAAAAGTTTGACGAAAAGCGGTGAATGCAGCTTGACGGCTGGGAGTTGTTTTGGCGAAAGCCGACTGAGGCGTCGAGGACGCGAGAGTTGTGGATGCCTTCTGACGAAATGGACAAGGAGGGGAGCTTTCTTTCACGATAATAAAACAGTTGCGGTGGCTTGCGTCGCGACGGATCACGATGCTTGAAGCGATTTAATTTTTTTCTGGGTTTTCTTTGTTTCTTTGTTTCTTGTCGACGACGAAAATCGACGCTACGGGGAGGGACCAAAGCTTTTTGCGTTCGAACTGAATCAAGGGCGCGATAAGCAATTGTTTCCTTCTTTCTTTCCGTCTTTCTAAAAAAGGTAGGGTGGTGGTGTGCGCACACGAAAAATGAAAGCGAGTGGATGGCGTCACACTCTGCCAAACCGACCGTTCTGACCAGTGAAGGCGTCTGAGAGGCTCAGATCAACGAAGAGTCGGCTCGAAGTGGTCGTCGCGCGGGCGCTCGATGCAGAGGACGTAATCGGACCGCACGGAGAGTAGCTGTTGCGATGATTGACCGACTTCTGGCGGCGAGAGGACTGTCTATGGAGATGATGTTTGATGGAGAAGCTGATGCCTGGCAAGGCGGACAAGAGGGGGCAAAAAGTATGTGCGACCGGGCAGTGCGCTAGAATGATCCAGGGTGGATGAGTAAGCAGGCTGCGGCGTCGGCGTTCCCAGATTCGAATCTGCATTGCATGGCGCAGCCGCGTGCTAGCGGGTACCTCCAATGCGACACAGTTTAGTATGGTGAGCGATGTCGCTCCCAACAAGCCTCGACACGGCGCTGCTCCTCCACATATTATGTTTACCGTAGCCAATAGCGTCGACGAGGCTGCCCTACTGGGCCTGATGAAAGCGGCTTGTGTTAACAAACCGCAACCGCACTGGCTGACTCACTTGCGATCTGGTCAAATGAGACACACATATACAAGGCTGGCCAATTGATCTGGGTTTGGATCCTGAGTGTTTTATATCACATCTTTTTTGAGCAGCTGGTTCTCTCACATACTCACATCACACACTCTTGAAAAATGGCCTCACAAACAGCTGCGGCCTCGGAGGGCCTGCCTCCCATCGATATCAAGCCTCTTCTGGCCAAGATGTGGCCCAACGACGCTCAAGTGACCGCAGATGAGATTGCCGAAGCCATCTCGCACTTCTTCACAAACCAGGTTACCCCTGCGCAGACTGCTTCGCTGCTCATGGCCCTTCACTTTACACAGATGGACTTTAAGCCTGAAGTTCTCGCCAAGTGCGCTTCTGCAATGCTCAAGGCCGCTGCGCCTATCCCGGTCGACGAGCTCAATGCTGTTATTTCCAAGCGTGGGCACAAAGAGGGCAATTATAACGGCGGTCTCGTAAGTGGTGACCTCTTGCAGCTATGTACAATCCCCCGCTAATTACCATCTATGCAGTGCGATATCGTCGGCACCGGTGGTGACTCTCACAACACGTTCAACATTAGCACCACCGCATCCATCATTGGCTCGGCATTGATTCTCGTCTCTAAGCACGGAAACAAAGCCAGCACCTCCAAATCGGGCAGCGCCGACCTGATCGCCAAGATGCAGCCCCGCGCTCCCGTTGTCGCGGCCGTCACGCCGGCGAACCTGCCCAAGGTCTACGCGGCCACCAACTACAGCTTCCTCTTCGCGCCTCTCTTCCACACCGGCATGTGCTACGTCGCACCGATCCGCAAACAGCTCCCCTGGAGGACCATCTTCAACAACGTCGGCCCCCTCGCCAACCCGGTCGAGGACGTGCTCGAGGCGCGCGTCATCGGCGTCGGCCGCAAGGACCTCGGCCCCGCCTTTGCCGAGGCGCTGCGCTCCGTGGGCTGCCGCAAGGCCATGATTGTCTGCGGCGACGAGGACCTGGACGAGCTCAGCTGCGCGGGCAAGTCGCACGTCTGGATGCTCAAGGAGAGGACGCCCGGCGGCGAGGTCTATGTCGACTACTTCACCGTCGAGCCGAGCGACTTTGGCGTGTCGGCGCACGCCCTCACGAGCGTGTCGTCGGGCAAGGGGCCCGAGGAGAATGCGGTCATCTTAGAGCAGATCTTGCACGGCGTCATGCCCGACAACGACCCGCTGATTGAGTTTGTCCTGATCAACGCCGCCGCTCTCTTTGTCGTCTCGGGCATCTGCGAGGCCGACTCGAGCAGCATGGGCGAAGGTGACGACGGAAAGGTGATTACGGAACGCGGTCCTGGTGGTCAGCGCTGGAAGGAGGGTGTGCGCCGCGCCAGGTGGGCGATTCACAGCGGCGAAGCCTGGAAGCAGTGGTCCGCCTTTGTCGACATTACAAACAAACTAGGTGCATGAATGCAGCACAATCGTGAAAAATACGAAACATTGTTTATATAAAATTGTTTTTATTAATCTTGTTAATACAAATTCCCAGAAGCAATGTGATTTCAGCCAGTTTATTGTTCATAATTCGTCATGCAAGGTATTCCGGTTGGCGTCTCTTAATGGATCGAGTCTCTCCTCATTGCTGGATGCAACTCTTGAGGAGGAGGAAACTCGAATATGTATTTGTCAGATACTTCTTGGGACTGACGCCACTCGCGTCGTAGCGGCGAGTCGCTGCGCCGTGTTTTGGAGTAGGTTGTTGGCGGTGTCGGCGGTGTCGGCGGTGTGCTCTGGCTTCGGACGTGATGCGCAAAGTCTCGCAGGTGGACATCCTTCATCGGCACGCTGCTTTCTTGAGGTGCGTATGCACCTTGCGGATGCTCCTGGCTGATGGTACGCATGTGCTCAAGCCATGCACGGTGGTGAACTTCGATGGGAACACCCTGGGATGTTGGTCGTGCCTTTTTCGCCTTGTTGATTCGATAGCGTCGCACGACGTAGATGATGCAAGCGACGAGACATGGTATGAATATGGAGAGAGGAATAACAATCATCCAGATTTTCTTCTCGCTGCCGAGTTGCTGACCAGGCTGATCGGTGGAAGGCAGGGTGGTGATGGTCGGCGCCATTTCGACAACAAGCGGCGATATAGATGAAAGACAAAAGGTTGCACAAGTACAATGAGGATCACAGGCAAAAAGTTCCAAAAATTCCTGAGACACGAGTTTCTATTTAAAATGAGCCAATCTCGAACCTCTACTTGCACGCAGCCATCGCTTAACAAGGCTGGTGATAGGACGAAGCCCATATCAGGTGGCTGAATTGCAAACAGCGAGTTTCTTTCACATATTACCATAGCGCATTCGCGTATCAAGCATTGCATCTCTGGCTCTTCTACGCGTACTTATTCTCACCGCTGATTGGGTAGCTGCATATTGGCACTGTGAGGATGGGACACAACGGGCGTCGCGGGAGCCGCTAAAGCGGGCGTCCAGCAGGCAATGGCTTGAGATGTCGCCACAAAAAAGAGCAAACAAACCAGGATCGGCCGCATTCTGGAAGGATGAAGGGGGGCTTCTACCGTCCCATGTGGCTGGAAGAGACAGGCCCGTGTGTAGACCCGGTGAAGGAAAGGAATCTTATGCGTACGGCCGTCCTTTGCCCTGCCGCCTTGTGAGGCTGGTGGTTGTAGCCGTGGGCTTGCCGCATATAAGTAGGGTCATGGATGGACCGCGCAGAGGCCATGGCATCACATGTGTTTTGCGACGGCATGGTGGCGCGTCGCCATTGACCTTTTTCCAATGGTTTGCGAAAAGTTGATTGAGGGCTGAGTATTGGTTGTTGGTATTGTAAGGAAATAAGCCGGGGCATGGATCTCATCAAATATGCAAATTCATGTTATCGTCGGTCACTACGCCGTACTCCGATACTCCGAAGACGCCCAAACTGCCCCAGGCGCTTCAGTCAGCGAGAGGCCGCTATAATGACCGCTGTGGGGGATCTGTCGGCCAAATTTGGCTGCCACCACGCGGGGAACCGCAGCTCGGCGGGAAGGCCGGTGCCCGTCCACCGCTAGAGCGAACGTCGTCTTCAGGCGGTCTACAGCGCTCCCAGCCACTGTACACCACTGTAAGCCGCTAACCAGCCGCTGTTTTGTGCGGGTTTCGCTGTCCCAATGACCACGGACGTGCCCGCCGCAATGACCCGCTACTTAGAGCTGTCCGATGCCGCGGCTGGCCGCAGCTACCTCTCTCTCTTCCTCAACATACAGTTTTCCTAGGCCGTCTCTTTGTGTCGTTGTCGATCAACCTTTGCAGCATTTCTTTGATACTACTTTTGTTTGTGTTTTTACTATTCGGTCGGTGAAGGCGCAATCGTACAGCATGGCCAGTGCTCGCAGGATGGCTCTGGCGGCCTTCAATGGCTGCCGGCGGTCTGTACACCAGCCACTCACACTGAGCACGCGACGCTGCTACTCGGCGTCGTCAGCCACCACCACGCCGCTACCTCTGGAGGGATATCGCGTTCTGGACATGACGCGAGTTCTTGCCGGTGTAAGGCTCAAAAGTTTGCGCCTGTTTGTTCCGTGGATGACGGCTGACCCCATTCGATAGCCATACTGTACACAAATTCTTGGCGATCTTGGGTAAGCCCTTACACGCTCGCAGCAACCAGCTCCCTGCGCAAACATGCTAACTCGTGAGCCAGCGCGGAGATTATCAAGATTGAGCATCCTGTGCGCGGTGACGACACAAGAGCCTGGGGACCCCCTTATGCCAAGTACACGGAAGAGTCTGGCAAATCGGGACCCGGCGAGGCAGCTTACTTTCTCGGGGTATGTCCACATCCACATATGTACCATGGCAGAAACTCACTTACACTCCATAGGTAAACCGCAACAAAAAATCCATCGGCCTCTCATTCCAGCACAAAGATGGTGTCGAAATTCTGCACAAGCTTGTCGCCAAGTGCGACATTCTCGTAGAAAACTACCTGCCAGGCACGTTAAAGAAGTACGGCATGGACTATGAGACCCTTCGCAAGATCAACCCTGCCCTCATCTACGCATCCATCACTGGTTACGGCCAGACCGGGCCCTATTCCAGCCGCGCTGGCTACGACGTCATGGTCGAGGCTGAGTTTGGTCTCATGCACATTACGGGCGCTCGCGATGGTCCTCCCGTCAAGGTCGGCGTTGCTGTCACCGATCTGACGACTGGCCTGTATGCCAGCAACAGCATCATGGCGGCCTTGCTCGGACGAGGCAAGAGCGGCAAGGGTCAGCATATTGACGTGGCTCTGAGCGATTGCCAAACCGCAACTCTGGCAAACATTGCCAGCAGCTGTCTGATCAGCGGCAAGAGAGACACTGGTCGATGGGGAACCGCACACCGTACGTTCAACCAAACATGTTCTGCGGTACCTAACTAACACGAAACACACAGCTTCCATTGTCCCGTACAAGTCGTTCAAGACCAAAGACGGCGATATTCTCTTTGGAGGCGGCAACGACCGCCTCTTCGGCGTCCTCTCCGAGGGTCTCGGCATGCCGCAGTGGAAGGACGACGCCAAGTACAGGACCAACGCCGACCGCGTCGCCAACCGCGTCGAGCTCGAGGATAAGATCGAGGCCATCTCGCAGCAAAAGACGACCAAGGAGTGGCTCGCCGTCTTTGAGGGCAAGGGCATGCCCTACGCCGCTGTCAACGACGTTCAGGACACGCTCAACCTCGAGCACACCAAGGCCCGCAACATGGTCGTCGAGGTCGAGCACGACGGCTGCGGCCCCATCAAGCTGGTCAACTCGCCCGTCAAGTTTTCCGAGACGCAGCCTGGCGTCCGCACGCCACCCCCCACGCTCGGCCAGCACACCAACGAGCTGTTGTCGGAGCACCTTGGCATGAGCGACGCCGACATTGCTGCGCTTAAGGAACAGGGCGTTATCGGATAGTTATATAAAAGAGTTAGATACCACTAGAATAGAAATAACACTGTACATCATCAATGCAAAGGGAAAATGGGAGACGGAAGTGAATCATCTGCGTGGAGTCACGTGATCCAGTCACCAACTCGGACTTGGTGGTGGTAGTATCGCTAGCAATTTCATTACTTCAACCGCACGCTGGCCGAAGAGACCTGCGGCGGAATGGTATCTTTTTATCGGTTTCAAAATTGGGTTTCAACTGTTACGCTAGAGTTGCGATGTACGTCAGCAAATGACCCAGCCGATCTCGTGTGGCAACACTAAATCCGACGTCGCACTCATCTCACGAACCCATCATTACACAAGGCAGATCTCATCTTCAACACTGCCATGGAGCCCGGCACTGCGGCTCCGCTCCCAGAGCGCAATGCGCTTTTGGTTCATCCATACGTCACTGAGCCTGGTGCCCAGAACCAGTGCACTCTGCCACCGGAATCTCGCCTCCCCCAATTCACCAAGGCTTCGTCGCTCATCCTGAGTCGCCTGAGAAGCAGCCTCTCCGTGCCCCAGGAGTCTAGCCAAAATGGACAAATACACGCGAGCGAAACGAAAGGTTTTTCAATTGAAGACTTGACGTTACTGCTGCCTCTGCCAGACGACAAGGAATCTGTGTCAGCGCCAGGACTACAATACATACATGATAACGACGACAGCTTCGAGACCACGGGCGTCGACTTTGCGCAAGAGTCTATCCCATTCCGGCCACCACATGAGCCAGTCACCGAAGACGATGCCGCCACAGATGCGCCGACAGAGCTCACCAGGGAAGAAGCCATCGAAAGACAAAGACAGGTCTGGCTAGACGGACTACCGGAGGGCGTGCAGCCGGCGAAGCCAGAGCTGGTCGGGTTCCCTGCGGGACCAGAAGCGTCAGACTCTGCGCTCACAGCCTATGTTTACGGCAAATCCAAGACCGACCTCCTCAATATTCTCTCCTTGTCCGACCAGCTCGAGCCGCAGCTCCTCGTCGACCTGTTCGTGTCCGTCGCCAAGCGGCACCCGACGCTGCCCATCTTTGACGCGCCCGACTGGGAGGCCAAGGTGCGCGAGCAAGAAGCCGTCAAGGCGGCCGCGTACGCCGCCGCGCAGGCCCGGGCCAGGGCGCACCAGCGGCCACGGCACGGGCACACGCTGCTGAATCCGCGGATGAGGCAGAAGCGCAAGGGCGTGCGCAAGATTGTCAAGATTGCCGCCACGACGGAGTCGGCGGAGAAGACGATTGTCGTGCAGGAAGAACAGGACGGGAGCGAAGAAGAGGAGGAGGAGGAGCTTCTGCCGCCTACGTGGCCCAAGGCCGGAGAGGGTCTGTATGCGGAGCTACCACCAGAAGATCAAGACACGTTGTATTTGGCGGATGACGGAGACGATGAGGCGTTTAGCCATTTCATGGTGGATGGCTTGGGGAATTTGACGGCTCTCGCAGCCTGTTAGGTATGTATAGTAAACTGTACCTTTATATGTACTATTGATAGCTGGTTGTTGCTGGAGACCAGTATAATGAAGCGGCCAGAAGAAACAATAAGGCCAAGTGGCGACAAAGTAGACGGAAGAGGGTATACTCTACTTGTATCACTTCACCAATTTTCAATGCACGAGATTCAGCGACATTTTAAGCGATGCATGCAAATAGACTTTGAGTCTCGATTCAATTACTAGCAAAAATACAGATGTTGGTAGAAAAGAAGCGAAAGAAGCGACGCTATGAACATGTCCGTCCTTGTGAAAAAGAATACTAAAAAACTATGAATAAAGAGCTTCATTGCCAATGCATGTCTTATCGAGCATAAAAAAAACTGTTCTCTTTGTTGCATTTATTTACTTGCAGCCGTAGTCAAAGGTCTCGAGAACGTCCTTCTTGACGTTGCCGACAGTGCAGAGCATCTTCTCGGTGGGAACAGAGACGAGGGCCTTGGACTCGTCGACCGTGATGATCTGGGAGGGCAGGATGCAGAGGCCCTTGGCGAGGCCGTTCATCTGGCCGCCGACGGGGGCGCCAATGTCAATGTGGTTCTCGCAGCCCTTTTGGGAAAAGGCAACGCAGTCGCGCTGGCAGGAGCCGAGGCCGAGCTTGCAGAGCGCGGCTTGGACCTTGGTGAGCGTGCCGGCCTTGGCGGCAGCCGCGGCGTCGCCCTCGACCGAGTCGAGACCGTACACCTTGGTGTTGAACAGAGCGACGGCGTCCTCGACCTTGCCCAGGTGCATACCGGCGAGACCGGCGGCGACGGCCTTGAGCTCGGTCGACATGCTGCCGTTGGCGTCAATGTCGGCACCGGCCACCTTCTTGATCTCGTCCTTGATCTTGGCGTCGGCGACAAAGGTGATGGTGCCGGCGCCGACCTGACAGTACTCGTGGGCGGCGTCGTAAGCGACAATCTTGACGGGCGAGGCGGCGCAGAACTGGGCGAGCTCCGTCTTGACGCTGGCAAAGACGTCAGTCTTGGTCTCGGGCCAGGCGCCGCCGTCAGCGGCGAGGGGCGTGCCGACGCAGGCCTTGGTGCCGGCGTCGAACGCGAGGCCGGGCTGGCAGCCGCAGGCCTTGGTCCAGGGGACGTAGATCATGGTGTCCGGGCAGGTGAAGCCCTTGACTGCGGCGTCGACCGCGGCCTGGGCCTTGGCCAGCGCGGCGGCGACGTCGGCGGAGACGCCGGTGCCGTCGACGAGGCCGTGGTGGGCGTCGGCGTTGACCTTGGCGGCGTCGAGCGCGGCGCTGACCTGAGAGCCAGCCTTGACGGTGCCGGAGCCGACGTGGGTGTTGACGTCGCTGCCAGAATTGTCGCCGGCGCCGACTTGGGCGTTGGCGTTGACATTGGTCTTGCCGTCATCGCCTACCTGAGCGTTGACATCGGTACCGTTCTTGCTAACGTTAACTGGGGCGTTGACGTCGATAGTCTTGCCGGCGCCGACCTGAGCGTTGACATCGGGGTTGCCGTTAACGTTGGTCTTGCCGTCGGCACCGACCTGGGCGTTGACATCAGTACCGTTCTTGCTAACATTAACTGGGGCGTTAACGTCGATAGTCTTGCCGGCGCCGACCTGAGTGTTGACATTGGGGTTGACGTCAACGTTGGTCTTGTCGTCGCCGCTGACCTGGGCGTTGACATCGGTGCCGCTCTTGCCAGCGCCAACCTGGGCGCTGGCATCAGTACCAGTCTTGCCGGTACCGACCTGAGCATTCACGTCAGTGCCATTCTTGCCAGCACCAACCTGATCATTGACGTCAACGGTCTTGCCAGTGTCGACTTGGGCATCAACATCGGCGCCAGTCTTACTGGCGCCAACCTTAGCGTTGCCATCGACGTTGTCATCGACGTTGCCATCGACGTTCGCCTTACCATCAGCTCCAACCTTGACATCAGCACCGGTCTTTCCAGCACCAACTTGAGCGTTCACATCGGGGTTGACTCTGCCGTCAGCTCCAACGTTGTCCGCACCGGTCTTTCCAGCACCAACTTGAGCGTTGACATCGGCAGTCTTACCGGCACCAGCTTGGGCGTTAGCACCGACATCAGACTTGGATCCGGCACCGATTTGGGCATCTGCATCGGCATTCAGCTTACCATCAGCGCCAACTTTGGCGTTAACATCAGCACCAGTCTTGGAACCAGCGCCACCCTCGGTGTCGACATCAACGCCAGTCTTGGAATCAGCGCCACCCTCGGTGTCAACATCAACGCCAGTCTTGGAATCAGCGCCACCCTCGGTGTCAACATCAACGCCAGTCTTGGAATCGCCACCCTCGGTGTCGACATCAACGCTAGTCTTAGCATCGCCATTGACTGGAGCATTGGTATCGGCCTTGATCTTGGCATCATCGCCCACATGGGCTTTTAGGTCGGTGCCGGTCTTAGAGCCGTTGCCAACCTGAGCGTTGGCATCGACACCAGCCTTGGTGCCGTTGTGGGCAGCGCCAGTACCAATCTGACCATTCACATCAGCACCAGCCTTGCCGCCAGTGCCAACCTTGGCATTGACGTCTGTGTTGGCCTTGCTGTCAGCGCCGACACGGGAGTCGACATTTGCGTTCGTCTTGCTGCCAGCGCCAACCTGAGCGTTGACATCCGTGTTGACCTTGCCGCCGGTGCCAACGTGAGCGTTGACATCCGACTTGGTCTTGCTGCCAGCGCCAACCTGGGCATTTACATTAGTGCCGGCCTTGGCGTCGATGGCGGTGGCAGAGACGGCGGCCGCAACGCCGAGAAGAGCGACAGAAAAACGCATCGTAAGTGTGTTGTGGGAAAGAGGGGGTATCTAAGCGAACGTAGAGATTTCGAAGAAAATAAATAAACGAGAGGATCGATCGACACGAAAAATGTGTGATCTTGCAAGGATGGCTGGCTGTTAACGAGTGAGCGGACTGAAGCGTAAGGGACTTTCCTTCGAGGGTACCGAGTCTTTTGCGGTCTATGTATATATACTCTCTCCATGTCGGCATCGACTTCCGGGCCCCTTGCTCCCAAAACTTTTCTGTTTACCGGGAGTTGCTATAGCTCCCCGCTTCCACGGATGTAAGATTGCAAGCCCCGGGGCCTTGACTGAAATGAGGCAGTTGCATTGAGATTGACGGATTCCACCACCGCTGTCACTTTCGGGCACTATTTCTGACGCCTTTGTGTCTTCTCAATATGGCAGGGACCAAGAAGCTAGGCAAACTAGGGTGCATTGTCCCATCATGGTGCGCATGTGCAGCCATGTGGGCACCCACCCAGTGGTACGGTGTTGATTCAATACTGGTTGGCACCACAAGAGCTTTGATGCCATTTACAGACTGGGGCTAAATCTTAGAGAGTCACCACTCGCTCAGGATAGGAAGATGCCCGTCTTGGCATACCAGGTCGAGAGAGTCGGGCAGCGAATGTGAATGGCGCTGATGCTTTCGCTGGGAAATTTCCCACCTTGCAAATATCACTTGCTAATAACGTTTGTCAACCTTGTTTGTGGCATGCTTTGGCATCGTCCCCAATGCGTTTGCTGCGGAACGCCTACCTGCAGCCACCTCGGGCAGCCATGAGCCATTTATTGCAGTCTAGATCACTATTTACTCACTTATCCAATAAATTAGCTTGACTGTCTTGACTCAGTGCGGGGATGTTGAGGCCTCGAATGTGGGTGGTCCATGTGCAGCCTTGCCACTCCCACCGTCCATTATCTACTGGTAGTGACTCCAATAAACAGCCACGACTCCATTGCCATAACAATACTTTTTTTCATTACACCCATACCAATATTCTTTTATTCTCCTATTCCATAGCAATGCTGATCTCTGGTTGTTCGCCCCCATCCCCATCTTTTTGTATTGCATGTCCGCTATCCCTGTCTTGCCGTGCAGCTTTGTTTGCATTCATCCAGGCCCTCAAGCTTACAACTGCGTCTTGAGATTGATGAGAAGGCGGAGCCTATTCTAAATGTTGAGCATGAATTCGGATCAGCAAGCTGCTTGCTGCTGAGAGCTCAAAGCTAAACCCACCAGCCGTTGAAAGTCTGTCAGGAGTATCACGGAAAGCAAAGGCCAAGCCGGGGTCATTTCTTGCACTTCACTTGGCCTGGGCGGCGCTTATTAGGGGCAAGGGGCCCCGCCAATCGAGCGGGCGTAAACTAATTGTTTGCGCTTGTCATTTTAGCAAAGGAGAAGATCTCACTTTCTGCGGGTCCTGAACTTGTCATTGAGATGAGCATCACAAGATGTCCCTTGATACGTTATGGTCGTCTCAAGTCGCTTCTTCGCGGAAGTTTATTATTGGCATTACACACAGACGTTGCTTCGGTTTGTCGGCATTCTTTTTTTTTTCGCCCTTTGTCTCGTTTTCCTGCTCGGCGGAAAGTCTTACAAGGGTTGTCAAACCCTGTCAACAGAGACGTCCGAGGCCACCAACGTGGATACAGGCAACACCCGCTCGGTCCCTCGCCGTGACTTGACTGCAATCAAACTGAGGAAAAATGCAGCTAGCAGTAACATCATGGATTTGGCATATATCAATCAAACTACTTGGCCAGGTACAAGTCTCCACAATGTATCCCCTGTCGTCGCCTGGTCTCTGGCCATCCATCGCCACTTTCGTCGTGCATTTCTTGCCTTATCGCACAGCCCAGACTGGCGGGTTGAGAGCTCACAGACACTGGGATCTGTTCTTGGGGCATCAGCGTAGCCATGGAAGTTGCTGTGCATCCCGTTGGAGGCTCGCTCGCATTCGATTTCTCCCTTCTGACAGGTCAGGTCCAGGTAGAGCAATGTTTCAGCTTCAGAACGCATGTAAACCGGCTACGCGACAGAGGTTGAATTTCGCCTATTAATTTGCTTAGCTCTTCCACTTGCGTCTTTTCACTTTGGGGCA
This sequence comes from Aphanocladium album, assembly GCA_029218145.1. Classification (NCBI taxonomy): domain Eukaryota; kingdom Fungi; phylum Ascomycota; class Sordariomycetes; order Hypocreales; genus Aphanocladium; species Aphanocladium album. The sequence continues at coordinate 51,015 of JARDXD010001156.1, forward strand.
GCAGCATGAAGCCCCAACTCACAGAGCCCTGTACCGAAGCTCGGTCACAGGTGGTTCCGAACGTAAACGGCAAATGTATTCATACGTGGATGCCTCGGAAAATTCTTAGTGGCTGGAACAAACTGGAACAAATCCACTTACTGCGTCCTGGAGCCCGAGATTGTTTGTTTGCCGTCATGAGCTCGACTTGTTGAATGTCTCGAGTGATATCGCATGTCTCATCACACGGACTTGTGGCGGCGGGTCGCGGCGACGTAGAAACAGCACGTCCACGAGTCGGCTTGCTCTGCGAAAAGCCGCAGGCCCCGACTGGGAAATGGAAGCAAAGCGGATGGTAGGGCAAGACACTTGAAGAAAATTTCAACTTCTTCTCTCAACAAGAAATTACGTGTCTCGCTCTGGCAGCACCAAGAAATGGGCTGCTCCTTTCTCGCATCCACCTTTCTTGTGCTTCAGCCAGATATATGCAAATGACGAAGAAGCAATTGCACTTGTGATGATTCCAATTATTCAATTTGGATGATTCCCTACATAAAATTTACGTATTGGCTCAGACTTGCCTTTACGACGTCATTGCTGTATGCTAGTAACGTGCGACGAGCAGAAACCAAAAGGGTTAGCCAAATAGCAAACGCACAGTTTGGTCATACTCTAGTCAGCAAAGCCTGCATCACGGCTCGGAAGTATCTGTGTTTATCATCACGGCCAAGGGGTATCAAATGTCCACTGCCGAGCACTTGCTCGTACAACATTTCCGCCGCCCAACTCATGCACTTATGAGCGTTGTTCCTTTTGTTCTACCGCTTTCCATTTTGGCCGTTCTGGCGCCAAATTGTATCTTGTAGCGTCGAGTCAGCTGCATGGCTCTCTCTCGGAAACTTGGGTTGTATTCGATAGACTTACCGCTCTCTTCTTCTCCAACGCTGCCGCCTCTAGCCCAAGGTCTCTGGCAAGGAGACGCAAGATGCGTTTTGCGGCCTCAACTCCTTCTTCCCCGTTCGGGTCCTTTCCAAAGTCACATTTCTGCCAGACTTCTGTCTCAATGGCCCATTTTACCAAGCTTTCATCGAGAAATGGGAAGCGAACTTCCCGGCTCCAGTGGGACATGGCCCTGTCATCGCGACCCAGATTTCTCTTTCCGAGACGGCCGACATCAAGCTTTAGTTCCTCAACCAGCCCCTCGTAGCCATGTCTCTGGTAAGCGATTCCGTGTCGCGAGTATCCGCCGAATAACTCGTCGGCCCCAAGTCCTGACAGAAGCACTCGCGCCGTCGTCGCGTACGGTAAAGATTCAGCCTCAACGCCGGTCTGCGCAAAGCCCTCGCCTCGCGCTGCAAAGTACAGCGCACAGGCAATGGAGAGATCCATCTCTGTGTTGTGAGGGTAGATGAGGCCAACTACAGTATCTCTATGTGATGTGGTGTCGGAATATGGTACATTTACCTAGAGGTTTCCGTCAGCATCACGTTCGTTTGGCCGATGTTGACAGAGTACTCACGGCTACAAATCTCCACGTCCTTTGGGGGCAGGTTTTTACTAGCTCGTCAAATGATTGTCTTCCAGTTATGCGATCCGGGCATAATTCATATAGCTTGTCAAGTTCCAGACCCTTGTGCTGCGCTGCTATCCGAGGATTTTCAAACGCCACGTTCAAAAGATCAATCTCTTGGTCGCTTGGAAGTAATTCGTCCGTTAGACGTGCAAGCACGGTGCAATCCAAGCCGCCGGAAAACAAAACAGCTACCCGGGCCTGCGACTCATCTACCCCAGGGGGCAATGGCACTCCTTGTACACGATGCTGCAACGATTGTAGTAGATGCATTTTTAATATGCCGACGGCTTCGGGGTCGTTTATCAGCTCCCTAGATCCGTCTGGTACCGTCGCGTTGAAAACTCCCAATGCCGATACCTGCATGGTTAGCCGAAGTTCCTTAATGAGCCCAAGTTTTTACTTACCAGCTCCTGATTGCTGTCCCAGTCGTGTCGCACTGGCTCTACAGTGGAAGTCAAACTACAGGCAGTCAGCGGGATGATGTAGCATCCGTCGGCTTCCACCTCCAGCCATCCGGTACACGAAGTGTCGGAAATACTGGATAGCTGAAATGGAAATTCGGGGTTTACAAGCAGTGATCGCCGTCCAAGGCGATCACGTCCGTAGTATAGGGTCTTGCTTGGCTTGTCCACGAATACGAATGCAAAAGGACCTTCAATTGCACGTAGCGTATCCAAAATGGCTTTCTGGCCATGGACACTCGCTGCTGTGAGTTTCGACAGGATGATTTCGCCGTCATTTCCGCTCAAAGCCGCGCCTTGAATCCTCCACGCCTCACCATTCCAGCATAGTGCTGATCCTGAATCTGGGTCTAGCAGAGGCTGCGCTATCGTGTGACTACCGCGCAGCGCCAGAACGGTTGATGTGAGGCCGACGTATAGCTGCGAGCTATCGTCTTCAAAGCTGGTGGTCACGCTACCCAGATGATCAGGGCCCCGAGCGCGCAAACGCGTTTCCAAACTTCCGGTTATCGGTTCCGGTTCATTGTGAGAGATTACAGCATATATGCCGCACATTCTCCCTGCCAAGGCCTGTATGCCGATATTTCAGAGGTTGTTGATGCCAGCAAATTTCTAGCGCGCCGCGCGCAGCAGGACGAGCTGGTGTGGCGGGCGGCTTGGCCAAGCCCCACGTGGCTGTGCGCAACAAGTTGTGTATGTATGCAATGCATACACGAGTGCGAGAGTCTTTAAATATAGATATATGTAAAATATGGATTTATTCTGATGTTCTCAGCCAAGAGGCTGGCTTTAAATCGGTATTTCAATCGGAGGGGCAGATATCTTTATCTCCTGTCACTTTATCATGGTTCGTATTGTCAGGATAGCGGCATTTCCAGCACCGCGACACTCAAGCATAGCCAATTTTTCAACCATAGCACGCTCAACTCGTAAGAGTGGGACATACAATCAAGGAGCAGCAGGCAATTTGTGCCATTACACAGGTTTTTTTTTGTCATTCCCACATCACAGCAGATCGAAGATGCCCGTTCTGCTGGGTTCAAGTCGAAGATAAGGCTACTACCCTACAGCCGAGAAAGTACTTTTCTCCAATCCGGGCCTCATTTTGCCTGCGCAGACTCAAGAATCCGCTTGACTGCCTCGTCTACGCCTTTCACAACTATATTCGGATTATTGCCCGCTCCAGTTGCAAGTCCGTCGAGCCATCCTTTGCCAGTGCGATCGACCCACGCACTTTTCAGGCCAGATGCTGCCGCACCGCACACATCAAAAGGGTTCGAAGATACTAGCCACACGCTACCCGGATTTCCCTTTTTGCCAGCTATCTCAACGAGGTTCCCGTATACGCTCGGATCTGGTTTGAAGACGCGTAACGGTTCGACACTGATGATTCTGGATCGCGGTAAGACCCTACTAGCCTGGGCTAGTGCTGGCGATGTAGACATGGAGGATGCGAGCATGCTAGGGTCGCCGTTTGAGAAAACATATGCGGTCACTGATTCTGCGCCAGCAAGGATTTCAAGACCAGAATTGGCGTCAGAGAACGTGTCCAGGCCATTGTATGCATTCAAAACGCGCTCCTCATCAGCGGGGCTGAGGTCCACGCCTAGCTCCGCAGCAGCATGTCGGAAAGACCAACGCGTCAGATTGCTAAAGCTTTCATAGCGCTCTTGTGCATGAGTTCATGAGTTAGCCGAATTCAAGTTTGCAATGACCCAGGCCAACTGACTCATGCTGTTGCTGCGCCATGTATACTCCAGCTGCAAAGTCCTAGCTCGCGCGGCTAAGAGTTTGGCTTTCTCGTCGCCATACAACTTTGCTAATTCTGTGGCGATGGACTCTGTTGACAAAAGTGTGCCATACAGGTCAAATGCGATTATTGTTTGCTCCATTCTCACGGTTGCCGTGTACTTGTCCTGTGCTGTGAGTCAGGCGGTCCAGGGTGTGCAAGTAGTGTGTTCAGCCCCCGGTGATGCGTCATCGGCCAGGCAAAGCAGGGTATCCTCACCGTGTATTCAGGAATATCTTCGATTTGAGTTCTATGAGATTCCAGAAATCGGAACGAAGATGTATTAAAAGACCAAGGACGATACTTTGGCGGGGTCACCAGTCCTGATACCCTCGGGAAATGTGTAGCTCTGAAGCAACCAATCACGGCTAAATCGCCATCTACTAGCAGCGTGGCCTCCGCTACCCCGACCGCATGATTACATCACCTACACAGCTTTTGGCTGTGCCGCAGCCCATCACCATCATGGATGAAACTGAAGGCGAGAATTTTGCAGTTTTCAGAGATTGCCTTTCAACGACGCTTCTGGAAAAAAGAAACACCAAATCTGAGCCAAAGCGACGTCGCAGGGCCAAGGCTGCACCAACAAATGCAGCATCAGAGACAAGTCAGCAGCAGGAGGCGGAAGAGCTAGCAGATTTCATCGAATACCTTGCTCATGAGATATTTGAAAACTTTCCAGAGGAACTGAAGGAGATAGACTATCGCTCATGGAGAAACTCGCAAGACCTGCAGGACCAATTTTCTCTGCCATTGACAATGGATAGCTTAGAGTCGCTGAACCTGCCACTGTCGATATCGGAAACACTCAAAACGTACAGTCTCATCGCGCCTGATCCTACACTGTCATCTTCGCTGCCACCAACTGCTGAAGCGTTCATACTCCCAGCGCTATCCGCGTATCTCGGCACGTTGACCACGGCCCCACCAGCAACTCGAGAGACTCGGGCGGAAGAATGTGAAATCTGCGAAAGGTCATGGATTCCACTTTCATATCACCACCTTATCCCGCGCTTTGTTCACGAGAAGGTAGTCAAGCGCGGATGGCACAAGAAAGAAGACCTTCAAAATGTGGCATGGCTGTGTGGTGCCTGCCACCGCTTCGTGCACCATTTTAAAAACCACGAAGAACTGGCGAGAGATTATTATACCGTTGAACTTTTGCTTGCGGAAGAAGAAGTTCAGCAGTGGGCAAATTGGGCCTCCAAGTTACGGTGGAAGGGCGGAGGGGTTCGTCGTAGATGAAGGGACTAACATCGCGGGCTGTCGTGAGCAGGCTTATGCCTTGGCGTCCTTTGATTGGTTATTTTGTACATTTGTTGTTTAATACAGAAGCGAATAAGGAACAATTATTAAAGCTGTCTCAAAGAGATACCTAATTGGCCGAAAGTTTGCAAAGTTAGAGTGCTTCAAGACACATCGAGCTCTCCTTGCATATAAAGCACCCAAGAAAAACTATTCTACTCCCAGTTTACTCTCCTGCGACGTTGACGTGGAGGACGATTGCTCGCTGGATTTCTTTCATGCGTAACAAATGGCAGGTCGCAAAGCATCGGTCTTACATTTGGCAAGTGTAGCTTCATGTGGACGCCTTTCACGAACTCTTCTGACGCAGCGGCTCCTAAGGCCTCATCGCTAACTGTACCACCAGCCCGCTCAACAACGTGCCTTGGCTTGAACCGCACGGAACCGACGTAATACTCAATGATGCCGTTGCTGATCTCGTCTCTGACCCATCTCTGCCTGTGCCAAATGGAAGAACCCTGCCAGGAACTCACTTCGTGGCTGTTGGCGGTTGAGTCAGCGAAGAGAGCCTTTCCATCCTTTGTCCGAAAATGCCAACGCTGTCCCATTTGATTGGCAATATCGTCGAGCTGCATCGACTTGCGCTTGACCGTTTCCATTTCAATAATGACCTCGCGCACAGTTGGGGGTAGAGCTCGGCAAACTCTTGGTATCCATTCGCCTTCAAAACGAAGGGGCTCGTCATCTTCCCAGAACCAAAAATCTGCGTGGCGAATGGTGATAAATAGACGCCGAAAGGAGAGATCCGGAAATTGTTCGAGGAATTCGGCAAGTTTATCGTCCTCAAGCATGAACATCTGTGTGAAGATGCGGAGAGAATCAATCTCTACAACTTTTTCTTCGTGGTCTCTTTTGATCTCGTTGACACACTGTCGGAGGGACCTCTTTGCTTTCTGGAGGTCATACTCGGGCGGTGCACGATCATGACCGGTGATCCAGTGCGTCTGTTCTTTCAAAACAAAAGGAAGAAACCAAGTTTCTTTGTAGATCGATCGACAGGTTTGTAGAAGTGCTGTGTCCGTTTTTCGAGGGGAAGCATACGACGGACGAGTCCAGCACGTATCCTTCGAGTACTGCCGGGCCGCAGCTGGGTCTTCATAATCGACCAAAACTAGGGCAAAAATTTGGCCGCGAATTTCAGCAGGGAGAAATTGGAACAGGAGACAGTCGAGCTGTTCATGTGCGGATTGTGACAAGAGTTGCCGATGGAGAGGAGGGCCAAAATGAGAGGCGGCGCTGGTATTTAATTGCGCGAAGAGTTTCGAAGGCCCGGGCACCGGGCTCGACTGAAGTGGCTTGTCAAACACAGAAGACATGCTAAACTCGAAGCAATCTGATGATATTGCTGGCAAAAGAGGAAGTTCGGCAGTAAGGGTGCTGAGTATATATATTTGTGGCGGGCCAAATTCACGGTTGGGCAAATCAGGCTCTCCTGCCACTAGCGGCGCTGCCTCCCATCCTTGGCGTGGTTGCCTGTTTGGAAGGTTACCGATTCGCGAGATTTTGAGCCAAGTGAATATGATATTAAGATTTGGAAAAGATAACGCCTGTCGTTAAGAAATAGTTGATAGAGCTCAATGCGAGCAGTGAGCAGTACATGGTTAGGCCCAGCTGGTTACATTGCGCCTACGCACCGTCCTACGGGGATGCTGTAATGCGTCGCGGCCAGTTAGTACCCACATACAATCTTTATCAAAAACAAAACAGATTTATACGTTTATAATTTCCTAGCTCTCTTCCATCAGGCTGGAGTAGGAAAGCTTCCACGCTACACTAGCCATGGATGCAAGCATCCCTTTGCTCAATACGAACTCTATGTAGAGCATGCGAAAGCCAACGTCCTTGGTACCTTGCTACTGGTAGCACTTCATAAACATAGACGCTCGCGAGATTTCTGCTGGTAACGCGTTGATGTATGATTGTCTATCCGTGGGCACGGCGGGGCTGGGGACAGGAATGCAGAAACATCTACCCACAAGAAACAGGGCAGCCTGAAGAGCTTGCACGATAGGCACCTTGGCCGCGAAGCCGCAGTCAATAAAACCACGAGAACAAAAGTGACATGGCCAATCGGATGATGTGAATATACAATGGCGGTACATGGACCCCCAGTCAATTTAGCCGCATACCCTCACACCAGCTGCTGCTTGTACAACGCCACTAACTATTATTATAGACAATGGTACTTGTTATTAGCTATAACTTGACGTCTACAAACGTTTGACACAAAATAATCCCGGTCGCCCATTCAAAGATACAATTTTGCGGACGAAGTAGGCAACGGTCTAGCTTATTGCTGCAGCAGGCAGTTGCTGTTGCACGTGATGTGAGCCTAGGCGACAAATGGGCAGCACCCGTCGATTGCTGTTGATACAAAACCTGTGTGCATTCCTATACTCATAAAGAAGCCTCTTACCGGCAGGTAATATATATGCAGCTCACTATGGGTTAAGTTGCTGGAAGATCGGGAGGCTAGCGACTCAAACTTAGACCCTTACATCCTCATATCCACCTCGTACATGATACAACTAGTTGCATTCATCGCATACATCAAAAAGATTGAAAGAGACGACAAAAAGATATGATACTCCGGTACAGGGAATCGAACCCTGGGCTGCTCGGTTCAACGAATTATTGAGAGCGAGCGATGTTAGCCACTACACCATACCGGATGATTGAGTGAAAACTCGGAGCGGGTCGTGATCCGCTTGTCAATGGGTGGACTTTATGTGGTAGAAAAAGCTTTTGCATGGCCGGTGCGTTGAAAAAAAGATAGCGAGTCATGACGTGGATAATGGCAAAAAGGATGGCCCCAAGTGGAATAAAAAGAAAATGTTCTCCGGTACAGGGAATCGAACCCTGGGCTGCTCGGTTCCAAATTGAGAGCGAGCGATGTTAGCCACTACACCATACCGGATGCTTTACTTGTTGAACACGGCTCGCTTATTTGAGTATCTCAAGTGATTGGATAAGAAAGATCAGTGGCTCTGAAAATCGACCTGACGCTCTGCCTATCTAGCGGCTTTGCCCACAAATGCCATGACCAGAACATTGGATATTTTATCTAAGCAACAATTAATATGTTCTAACTGCTCACCTGAACTTTTTTATTTCTCAGTAGCAGCCATGGTTGCTCTCCTGCGCAAGTTGGGTTTCATTCCAGCCAGCAACAAGACTTCAATTACCTGTAAAGTATAGAGCCATCAGCAACCACGGAGCTTTTCCGCTCTCTCAACTTCACATGCTTCTCGACAACTTTACCACTATACCGCCACTCCACGTTTATTTGTTAGCACAATAGCCTACACATTTGGTCAATTCTATGTATATCCAGTTGAATTGTGATTTGTTACAGTTCTATGCAGTGCGGAAGTGCGCCGCAGCTCGACAAGGCGGAAGTTGCCATTTAACGCGGTGGCACTCCACTGCAGCTAAATTTTAGCTCGCCCGTGTCAACACCCAGCATCAGCATCATTACCTTCTTTCAGCACACAGTAAGGAGCATTGCTACCGATAGCCGAGGAACTTGCCGTTTCATGTGAGGCTAGGATTCAGCGTACAGAAAGTCAGCAGTACCCAAGTTCAAAGGCGCAAGCCACAAGCGCCATTCCAGCCATGGGGCGCGACGAGCACGGCCACGGCGATACCCGAAGACGGCGCGATCATGACGACGACGACAACCGACGACGCGATGGAAGAGAACACCGATCACGGCGGAGGTCACCGGGCGACGATGACCACCACAGGCGCCGTCACAGATCGCGCGAGCGACGCAGATCTAGGACGCCAGATTCCACCAGCAAATCTGGCCGCGACTCCAGCAGTAGGCATCGCGACCGAAGTCACGATCGGGACAGGCAGCATCGACGCACGGGCGACGACAGAAAACACTCATCACGTCGCCGACAGGACGGCGACCGTGAAGAGGACCGCGGAAAGGCTGTAAGCAGAGTCAGCCCTGTTCGGCGCGGAGGCCCTCTGCCGTCGCAGGAGGCCTCGTTCGCTGTGACTCAAGGCGATGAGCCAGAGAAGCCCAAGGAAAAAGCCAATTTTGGAAACACGGGACTTTTGGCAGCTGCGTCCAATTCAGTGACGCAGGCCGACGGCTCCTCCGTGACGCTCAAGTATCACGAGCCTTCGGAGGCGCGCAAGCCTTCGCCGCGCGATCAGTGGAAGCTCTACATCTTCAAGGGCGAGGACATTGTGGATACGGTAGACTTGAGCGCGCGAAGTTGCTGGTTGATCGGGCGGGAAATGGCCGTCGTCGACCTGCCCGCCGAGCATCCCAGCATCAGCAAGCAGCATGCGGTCATCCAGTTCCGCTACACGGAGCGGCGCAACGAGTTTGGGGACAAGATTGGTAAAGTTAAGCCTTATCTGATTGACCTCGAGAGCGCCAATGGCACCATGCTCAATAATGGCAAAATTCAGGACAGCCGTTACCTTGAACTCAGGGACAAGGATATGGTGCAGTTTGGGCAGAGCACGCGCGAGTATGTCATCATGCTGGCACCCCGAGAGTAGCATCTGCCTTGATACGCATGGAAAGCATAAACATACGGTCTCGCACGGTAGTATTTGACAGAGAAAGCAGGCGATGCAACGTCAGTACCACCGACTAGGCGGTCCCTGAAAGTCGGCGCCGCGGCCGCCAAGACAATCGGCAAGATACAGCCTTATTTACGCCAGTTTATTACGACACTCATAGCGTCTATTAGGCCCTCTTTTGGATACAAATATACCAGCACGTGAAAGATGGCGGCATGAGGAAGTATAGGCATTTTCGGTGGTGGCGCATACTCGTTAGTGTAGCACCATGGCGATACGTACACCGACCAGCAGTGGCGCAGGCGATGGCAGGCGACACAAACAATTCCTGAAGTATGAAAAATTTCCCATCTACACTCAATAGCGTTACCACGTACCATATCCACACGAGATGCTGGGTAACAGGCACAGGGACTCGAGAGTTTGCTGCCATATCACCTTGCGGAAATAGAGTTTCTTTGTTGCAACATGTGGCCAACCATTGACGCTAGGCAAGACTCATCGTCGCCCTGCAAGGCACACGCAACTCTTTCGCCTGGTCACGGGTGGGGCCGTCATTTTTGCCGTTATAGCATGTCCTTCACGACTGAACTGCAACTCTATTGGGCGACGTGAACCACGACACGTCTGGCCAATGACGACGCACAAGGCCGCTGGTGCTGCGAACTGGTGCAGCATGACATGGTATCTTTCCTTTTCGTTGCGTCTGCGGATGCATGCCCAAGTGTTTCCTCGGATAGAATCTAATCACTTGTCAGATTTTGACTTCTCGAGTTTGACCATCCCTTGCGACGTAGGCCAAGGCGTGTTCCTGTTTCGTCCTATGCAACCATGCCCTTTGTGCCGCAACTGTTCGTATTCTCCCGTGCAAAATGCTATTTTGGTGGTGATGTGGCCGCTCGCTACCTTGAGCGAACCTTTTCAATGGTCATACTTCTGTCCTCGCAGCTCGTAATACACGCACATGCCAGAGGCAGTGCTGCTTAGCTGCCTGTCGGCCTGCCTTTAGCAGATGGCAGCTGAAAGGGACCAACACGCCAGTGAGAAGCCACAACGCCCTATGGGCGGCTTGCCCCTGATGGGCTTATGCAGAGCTAAGGATGACAGGTCCTTGCCGGCCGGCGCCGCTAATCAAGCTAGTCCGGCTGTCGAGAAGGACGCACCAAACGCCCTCTTCCCACCTTCCGCGATGAACCATGGGGTCATCTGTCCTTCTGGATCTCGCAGAGCGGGTGGTAGGCTACCCTGCGAAACTGTATTTTGCTTTGCCTGTCCATGGTCTAGCAGCCGTTTGCAGTGGAATGACTACCCATGTTAGCGTACGGCTGTCGTCAGCCCGCGTGATGGTCTGCAAGCCTCCCTCTCCAGGATACCTGCCTTGCCGGCCGCCCTACTCTCTGGCTCTCGCTCACACTAAGATCGGGTTATAGTCCTTTTTTTTAGCATCCAGTGTGTCGATCAAGCTTATGACTGCTGCAGCCTGCCACAACATTGCGAGTGCCTGTGAAAGCAACGAATACCCACAGCACTAGCTACCGAGGGTTGTCATAAGGCAGGCAGTCGTGAAAGACCAGATGATGGGAGGCCGATGACCGTGATTTTCAAAATTATAAAGATACTGCGAAACCCCAGCTTCTCTGTTTGACTGCGTTGTCTCACACCATTCTATTCTTATAATATCCATCCTGCATCAACCGACCACTTCACCTCAATATCATCACCTGTTTACTCTCGCTAGCACTAATACCATTACCGTTTTTTTTGGCTTGCGACGCCGCTCATACGCATCGTTTTTTGTTCATTAATCACCCTTGCACGATAAAATACAAATAATCATGTCGGCTGCCACCGATGCTTCCACCATGAAAACAAAGCCAATGGTAAGTTCCGTGCTCCTTCACCAAGCCACACGGCGATAGCCGGCAGCACAGCCCACCACTTACACCCACCCAAAGGCCACAGAGAACCGCAACATTGCCCGCTACGAGACGACCGCCGTGTACACGCACCCCGACGCCGAGGTCGACATCGTCCTCGTCCACGGCCTCAACGGCAGCCCAGACCTGACCTGGACTGCGCCCAACGGCACCTTTTGGCCCGTCGACCTTCTGCCGGCCGCGCTCCGCGGCGTGCCCGCCAACGTGCTCGTCTACGGCTACAACGCCGACGTCTACTCGCGCCGCAACGACCGCAGCGCCAGCGACAACTTCATCCACCAGCACGCGCAGACGCTCGTGACCAGCCTGACGCTGTTCCGCCGGGGCGAGGGCCGCGCCCGCAAGCCCATCGTCTGGGTCGCCCACAGCCTCGGCGGCATCCTCGTCAAGCGCGCGCTGCTCTACTCGAGCGACCTGCGCGCCGCCCACCACGACGACTACCGCTCCGTCTTCGTCTCGACCTACGGCGTCATCTTCCTCGGCACCCCGCACACAGGCGCCGACGCCGCCACCTGGGGGCTCGTCCTCCAGGCCATGTCGGACGCGATCCTCCCGAAAAAGTTTTTCGAGTCCGAGTCCGTCCTGCTCAAGACGCTAAAAAAGGACAACGAGACGCTGGCAAACATCAACAACCACTTTCTGGACATTTATCAGCGTTTCCGCATCCACATGGTTCACGAGAACCACAAGACCGACATCAAAGGCACAAAGTAAGTCAACACTTTTTAGCCCATTTTCTCACCAACAATTTGAAGGCTAACGCAAAAACCCAGGGTCGTCATTGTCGACTCCAGCTCGGCCAGCCCTCAGCTCCCCGGCGTCACATACTACGGCGTCGAGGCCTCGCACTCGCAAATGTGCAAGTTTGACTCTGCCAACGCGCCCGGCTTCCGCGCCGTCTCGACCGACATCCGGCAGTGGGTGATTGACGCCCCCGGCCTCATCCAACGCCGCTGGGCCGCCGAGGAGTGCGAGCGCTCCGCGCGCATGCAAAACGAAATCACCGAGCGCATGTCGCCCTTTGTAAGTGGTAGCCTCGACCATGACGATGCCTGCTATACGTTTTCTCCCCCTCCTCCGTCTGCCCCTCCCAGCCCGGCGCCGCCGTACTCTGCCGTCGGCACCCCTCCGCCAGCCTACGAGTGGACGCAGGGCCTGCCGGCGCCGGCGCTGGCAGCGATGCCTGCACCTGCCCAGTGTGTCTCTGTCTCATGCTGTCACTGCCACTGCCACTGCTGCTGTCATCAGTCTAACATGGGAATGATCCAAGATGACTACGTCGCCGCCGTTTGTCGTGGCGTCGCCGCTGCCGCTGCTGTCGCCTGCGTCGTCGCGTCGTCGGTCGTCAGCTCTGTCGCTGGCCTCGCTGCCGCCACCGTACGGGGAGAATCTCAGCGATGCGGGCTACGCCACTACCACCGCCGCCGCCACTCCGCGCCGAGCGAGCGACATGGCGATTCAATTCTCCCGCAGTTTGTTTGAAAAGGCCCTGCAGGAGGGTTTGCTGGTCCTGAACCAGGACGACATGAACAGGGAGCCACGGCGCTCCATCTAGGAAGCTCTTCCTTACTCTTCTTTTATTGGTACAGACATGACATCTCCTATGTGTGTTCCTTGACACCCCCGGTTTACCAGTATAGAAAAAAACTACAACAATACAACATCCCATCATTAGGTGGGCGAAGGCCTCTCACGAGGCAAAACATTATTTGGTTTGATAGCGATTTTGGTTTCCGAATTCTCCCTTTGCTCTTTCGAGTTTTAGCGTCATGTTACTCAACGGATTATGATTAGGTTCTCTTTGTATTTCTGCACTAGGGTATGGCGTTCATCTCTGTTTAGCACGACTGTTTTTATCATGTCCAATACAACATCTCTACATTACTTGAAGCCACATATCTGCGCAAACATATTTTAAACATTGCAAATTGGCCAACGAATGATAGTTGAGCAAAGTGACATCATTATCAGTGCGCCCATGCTGTCGCATCCAGAGGATGCCGCAATACCCAGAGAATGGTGGTATCTTGAGGCGGTGCTGCACTATGTTACATTATTGGCGCCTTCATAGTTTTCTTCACGTTACGTAGCAGATGTGTGTACTCTGGCGAAGTAACCCATCCTCCCAATTCTTTATCTATATCTAGGCTGTCGTCATTATCCCTGAATACTCGCGATAGCTTTCGCCCCGGATATACGCCGTATTTCAGCAGCTCCAGGCCAAGAGCTTGCCAACGTGCGACGATAGACACGCGCTCAGGCATACTGCGGATTCTACGTTTTGATTCCTTTTTCTTTTTCTTTGATATCTCCCAACTAAACTTGCTTCTGCATCTGCGACTCCAATTTAGCAAGCTACAAACTTTAGGGTGCTGAACGCCTGCTGTTTCAGCCCCTTCGCGCCCAGAACCTGGCAACGAGTCGCCTTGACCACGAGGAGGAGGAGAATCAGCAACTGCTATGATCGCGCGTCGTAATCGCATGAGGTGACAGCTGCAACGTAAAATCCACATTCGACTCCTGGAAGGCGAGCCGATCGGCTGTTTTTGGTGCAGTGGCGGACGGACGCGCGAACGGACGGGCAACGCACGCGACAAGCACATGCGCACCAGACGGCAAATGGCACTGTTGGTTGATCGGGGTGATCATTAGCAATCTCGCTACAGAAGCAAACTCAAAACGTCTCTAGCATGTGGAAAATAGAATAGGATGGAAACCTTCTGGGCCGATGTTTTGTGGGGGGTTTCGAGGCAGAAGTTTACTGGAGAGCAGTACATATTCTTCACAGTAAACTGGGTTTTTAGTCGCTCCATGATTCGCCCAACTCCAGTTTTCGCTATCCACGGACAGCAACAGGTGTTGCCACGCAAAAATGTCGCATTCCGTTTCGCTGGCGAAAAAAGTACGCAAAATATGGGAATCTTTGCTAGCGATCCTACTTTGGGCATGTAGCGCGGAGGTACAAAGCAAAAGAATAGGAATGGAATGGCTGCCTACACAGTCGGTGTCGATCATCATTCGACACGGTTCTGCTCGGCTATTCACTGCCTGATTCAACTTATTCATGGTAGTCAAACTTCATCTCCGCTATCTGCCTCTGCGTCTCGGAACCCCCCTGAGGCTAAGGAACGACTGGCTGGCGAATTGTCTGTCTTGCCTGTTGTAAACGCCTCGCACTACTATGACCAGGGCGGTATATTGACGAGGATGGAAGGACAAAGGAATATTTTAGTGCGGCGGAACCAAATAGGCTCTTGGCAATGAAAATTCCAATGAAAAGGAGGGGGATCAACATAGTATTCAGCCACTCGAAGACACCGCTTGTTGGTGGTTTTTCCGTTGCCGCATCCTAGTTGTGCAGGGCCGACTTGATGTGGAGTGATGTGCAACATCGGGCCTCGCCAGTATCGAGACAGGTACCTGAGCTCTCAACTTTTTCCAAGGAGAAAGACAGGATAAGGCGGGAAAATTTGTCCAAGTAAGACGCGATTGACTGCAAGACGCCGGAAATTCTCTTCCCGTGCGCCATTGGGTTGACGAGTGACGTCGTGCAGCTAAGCTGGGCGGCGACAACCGATGACCTCGAGGCCTCACCAGCATGTGTGGCTGGACGGTGATTTGCGGCTGCAAGTGACGGATATGCAGGAGACTGGGGTGGGATACTTGACCTGCCTTTTTCTTTTCTTCATGTATTTAGGCCCTTCTCATTATTGCACCACATTTGGTGCTGGACATATCCTGACATCCTGCGCGCGAAGTTACCCTCCAGCTGCATAGGAGTGCAGGGATATGGTGGTTCCTTGCTCCACAACGTGTCTCACGCCGACGCCGCTGTCAACCAAGGCTGATCCATGCATACGAAGAGAGTGAGAAACGACGGTTCTGCTAGGGGTTCTGCTTGCTGGGATGCAAGGAGGGGGCCGCGATGAGGGGTCAAGCAGCAGTAGAAGGGGACTCTGGATGACCTCTTCCCGAGCTCGTACAGGTGTGACGTAGTTGTGTGTGTTGGCGGAAGCACCCTGCCTCTCAGCGGATTGCGCCTTGGGCGAAGAGAGATTTGAACTGCAAGTCGGAGCGCAAAAGCGTCACAGATGCAAGGACGGGCCGAGTTGGTGGCATTTTGAGTAGCATTGAGCTCTGCGAAACCGACAATCTCGAGCCAACTATCCAAGTCAGGGAGATTGACGTCGTTTAAGGCGACGGTTCTGCGAATGGCGTGTCAAATTTCCGGATAAATTTTTTGGTAGCTTGACTGGCGGTAAACTTGCGGAATGTTTATTGATTTACTGGCCAAGTTGAGTTCAGGTCGTATAGAGTTGGCAACTAAAATCGCAACTCTAAAATCCGAACAGCAAACTCGGTACTTTCTCTCGGGTGGTGCGTCATTTCAACCAGACTAAAAGCGCCTTCCATATTGAGATATCCACGCGGCGCTTCTCTGCTGGGGACGAGGAACCACGAACTGGGGCCTCATGGGTATTGCAAGTGGTGCGAGAAAACCCCGCTGACCTACTAGTCACGATAATCCAAATTTTACCATCTTTGGCAAGAATTTCGGCATATTTGGTTCATTGTTTGGGAAGCATCAAGAAGTCCTGTACCCATCACGTACATATCTGGGTCGAAATGCATGGGGTTCGCGCAGATACCGTTGCAGCCATCTGTCTCCAAGATCGTGCAGGCCCATTTTAATCGTTGAAAGTCACGATAGTAGCTGCAGAGGTCAGGCGACGACGTTAAACCTCCCGCTACCCGAAACGTTGCTGCCAGGGCGCAAGGCAGAGCTAAAATTGTCAGAAAGATGAAGTTGTGCAATTCCAGCATTACCGCGTCCCTTTCTTGACGATCAGGGTCCTTGTGGCTTTGGGTCGCGCGACAGGGTGAGATGTAAGGAGCAAAGGGTGGAAGGCTAGCAATAATTCGACCTAGCAAATGTTGCACAGCGCCCATTCACGCACGTTTGGTTGGATACCGTATAGAATTTTTCTTGCCGGCAATGTCTGACCTAGTGGGAAAGACACATCGCCGATTTGAAGCCTCTCAACTGATTGCTGCGCAACGCGGGAAGTGAGAAAAAAAAGGCCGAACTAGTAGGCAGCTCCACATGAAGCCCAAGCATGTAACAGTGCGCCAGATGGCATTGATTCGAAGTATCTTTTACTGGATCCATTCTGACGTAGCTGGTATGAGACGTGGCCCTTGTTGGTGAGGCTATGTGGATGCCATTGATAGCATCCTAGTCAGCCGTATTGATAAGAGCGAAGCGTCAAGTGGTGGAGGGTTGAAACGAGGAAAAGACGGAACAACCGTATGCCGCCAAACGGTAAAGTGCAGCGATCATTTTCGAATACGGATGAGGATGCACATCAATGGAATTCGCAACGAATGCGCGATGCGGGAATTAGCACGGCCGAGGGGACACGGCAGGGACAGGAGGGACGTGTAAATGGCGAGGCGTTTGAGGCTGATGTGATTGGTGTCGCGTTAACTCTGTCGACACATCACATCAGCAGCCTTGGCCCACGGCCAACAATGTGAGGGCGCTCTTCGGATTCAGTGCATTTGCTCTTTGATAGTGCTGGCTTGTGAATTGTTCGTACCACATTATTTTTCAACCAGTCGATTTGATTGTACACCGAGATGCACCAGAATGCCTGGTGCACAAATGCTGAGATGCGACCGATGTCGTACTAGGTGAGCCGATGGGCAGGGGTTGACTTTACACTCAAGCAGCGCTCATATCGCGACAGTCGGGCGGGATCCGTGTAGACTTGTAACAAACAGTTGACAAGCACGGGCATGGCGGGGATAGTCGGTATTGTGCGGCGGACATGGAGAGAGGGGCCAGCAAGATGCAGCGCAACCCTCCACCGTAGTAGGCGTTTTTGCAGTACGGTGGAGGAGGAATCATTTTGGCTTTTGGTGAGAGAGGTGCGCTCTGCAATAACTGGATTGACGTCACTGCATCCATTCGAGTCTCCATCTGTCGTCTCTCGAGGCTCCAGTTATGCCCCATCTAGGTGTCATAGCGTGGGAATAAGAGGCTCGGGCAGCCCTGCCAGAATGCGTGCGAAGGGACGCTAATAAAAAATATAACTGCAGCGAGACGGCAGGAGAAGCAAGCGGAGGGTGGATCAGGCGGTCTTGGCGTTTTGACAGCGAGTAGTGAAGCTGGAGCCCGATGTTGCAGCGGCGTTGGCGTGCAGCATGTTGCAGCCTGGTGTGCAGCATAGTTGTGGTATGTGGTGATGCTGCTGGCGGTAGTGGTGGTGGTGGTGGTGGTGGTGGTGCAGATTACCAGCCCCCGCCGTCTGTCCGCAGCAAAAGCAGAGAGCTCGGCGCGGTACTTGCTCGTTTTGAGGCCCAATGCAGGCAACGCTTGATGGAACGGATGGGGTCAAAACTGAGAGAGCACTGCCGTGCTGGTGTGCATCTCCAGCTGCGAGGGAAATTGGATACGTGGATACCAGTGCGTCATGAGCGTGATTATTTACATGCCGCGGGGCCAGGCAGGTAAAAAAGAAAGGCGGCTAAAGAAATGATTCGGAGGATTTGCGTAGCAACGAAGATGAAGGGCGGTCTGATGAAGCCAAGGACACCAAGACGGATGGTGCTAGGAGGATGACGAGAACAAGATGGACAATTGCCAAAGCAAAATGGCGGCGTTTGCAGTTTGTTGGCTTGACTGGGACGGAGGAGTGGCTGTTGGGCGTAGAGTTTTGAACGGTGGCTGAAACTGTGGCTTATCGGCGGTTCCTGATGAACCAATACTGGCTATCTACCTACAGGCGAGGAGCAAGATTCACAGGGCATCTCGCAGGACCAGCGCCTTGCAGACCAGTCACCCTCTGTAAACGGACAAAGTCAACTGTACGTGACGGCGGGGAGGCCGCTGGAGGCCGCTCTGGTGGCCACTGACCACATGGCTGAGGTGCCTGC
The DNA here is from genome assembly GCA_029218145.1 of Aphanocladium album. Classification (NCBI taxonomy): domain Eukaryota; kingdom Fungi; phylum Ascomycota; class Sordariomycetes; order Hypocreales; genus Aphanocladium; species Aphanocladium album. The sequence continues at coordinate 69,546 of JARDXD010001156.1, forward strand.
TACCGTGGCGTTGATAGAGTTTATCAAGGGGCGGCCCTGTGACTGCTACAGCACACAGCAAAGCGGCTTTTGCGCTGTAAATTACGGACGGCTGTACCTATCGCTTGGTCGTGGTCTGGCACGCGGTGAGCAATTGCCTAGGTTGCTGACAGGCACAGAGGAGGTGCGCTGAATCAATACTTCTGCAACCCTGAAACAAAAACTTCATCCGCGTTAGTTAGTAACAAGGATACCTTGACGGACGCTCTTGTCCGCACACAAGTTACTTGCCAAGAAGTCGTCAACACGAGCAGAACAAAAATTACTCTTTTCTCTTCCGAGGTACATGGCAAAACAAAACAAAAACACATACAAACCTCCATCGATACGCTGGTACGTACTGCTCGTTGACCGAACAAGGGGGCACGCTCAGGTCCACTCGGTTTAAAACTCTGAGCCGAACATCTCCATCTGCCACCGCTTTTAGCATGTGCCTGCAGAGCCTGCCGTCCATTATGGTGCGCCAAGGTGTTTCTCTCTCCCAGTGCGGCGGCTCTGCAGCCACCACCACCACCACCAGGCCACAGTTAAAAATTCTCAGCAACCTTCCCTCGGCATTCAGAGCCCGTTCAGCGCATCCACACGCTGGACGCAACTGTGGACCAAAAATGGATCAGATATGGATCTCAAAGGGATCGTGCCGGATCCCTCGCCGCCACTCACAGCAGAGCGCCGCCACATGGTACCTGTCCGGAACCCACTGCCGACGTCATTACGCCTACGCCCCCGGTATACCGCTTTGGGCCACTCTCCGGTACGCGACCTGCACACGCCTCTGGCACCGCATCGCAACGTACCTTGCTCCTGGTCGACCGCGTACCTCCTAGTCTCTCTCTCCTGCCCCCCTGCTCACTTTTCATACATGATACTAAATAAAAACACTGGGGCTCAAGATAAAATCCCGCAGTTGCGTTATCACCATTCAACCTAACTGTTCACCCAAGCAGAAGCTGCAGTCCCACATCTTCCTGTTACCCGCCCCAATTTTAAAATAAAAAATAAAATAAAATAAGAGAAAAATTAAAATTCTCTTGTCGCTATTCATGCTAGAGCTTGTCTGAATTTGACCGGCCCAACGTGCTTGCTACTGTGGTATCAGGCTCCGCAGTTGGTGCTCCGTAATGACGCCTGTGTAAATGGCGGCCCCGATAGCATGTACACAGTATCGACGCTGAGGCTGGCATCTGGTACTTTGTTGACACCAGATAACTTTTGAAACCCGACTCTCGAGAACGGCCTCCTGTTCATCTATATAAGACGTATATCCTCCTCTCTAAAATCTGCTGTCGATCGATCCATCATTCTCATCAACAACCACTGGCTGGTCTTTCAAGTTAACAACTCTTCATTCTACAATTTCAACCACTTCAAATCGTCTTTTCGATTTCCCTACTTCAACAACCTTCTTTTACCTCCATTACCCTCTCCACAACCTTTCACAATGGCTCCCGTCGCTATCACCCCCGAGACCTCCCCCGAGCGCCCCATGGTCGTCAAGAAGTTTGACGGCAACCGCTCCAAGTCCAGCTCCATCTCCTCCGTCCACTCCATCCAGCTCAATGACGGCAACACCATCCCCACCGTCGCCCTCGGCGTCTACAAGGCCCCCAACGGCCAGGAGACTGAGGATGCCGTCACCGCCGCCCTTGACGCCGGCTACCGCCACATCGACTCGGCCGCCCGCTACGCCAACGAGGAGGCCTGTGGCCGCGCCATCCGCCGCTGGCTCCAGAAGACGGGCACCCCCCGCGAGGACGTCTTTATCTGCTCCAAGCTCTGGGACGCCGACCACGGCTACGAGGCCACCTTCAACGCCCTGTGCTCGTCGCTCGACAAGTTTGGCCTCGACTACCTCGACCTCTACCTGATCCACTCCCCCGCCGACGACGAGGAGAAGCGCCTCGAGTCGTGGCGCGCCCTCGAGACCGCCCAGCGTCTCGGCAAGGTCAAGTCCATCGGCGTCTCCAACTTTGGCGCCGCCCACATCGAGAGCCTCATCGAGAACGCCAACGTCGTCCCCGCCGTCAACCAGGTCGAGGTCCACCCCTTCTGCCAGCGCCAAGCTCTCGTCGACCTCTGCGACAAGCACGGCATCAAAATCGAGGCCTACTCGCCCCTCGCCCGCGGCAACAAGCTCGAGGACCCCACCATCGGCAAGATTGCCGAGAAGTACGGCAAGACTCCTGCCCAGATCCTCCTCAACTGGAACGCCGCCCGCGGCAACGTTGTCCTCCCCAAGTCTCTGACTGCCCACCGCATCAAGAGCAACTTTGAGTCTTTCGACTTCAAGCTCGCCCCCGAGGACGTTGCCACCATTGACGCTCTCGAGTCCAACTACGTCACTGGCTCCATGCACAAGTCGGCCGACTAAATGCATCAAAAACTGTTCCCATTTTCTTTTGTTCTTCAGAGGATAATCCTTGGACTGGTTTCCTCGGATACGATACCACCTCTTCTTCTACGACCATGAGACTGAACATGACCCGTCGTCTACTGTGGAATATCACAATGGCCGCAGGGATAGTCTAGTGGATATTACGAGCAAACAGCTCTGGCTCAACCAGATTAGATACTGCATAGATTGGGTAGCTGGCGTTTTCTTTTGTCATATAACCCTCATTTGAGGGACATCATCAGATAGAAATTGAAATTTTCAAAAACACCATACATTTTGCCATTCTCGAAGTGATACATTGTCAAAGCGTTGATACTGTTGGCATACAAAGTAGGCGACAAGCCTCGCACTCTAGTGCAATGTCCAGTGCGACTATTCCTAGTTGGGCTCTGATGCTTGTCTGCCTGTCAAAATACGCCCTGGAAAAAACTTGTGCGTGATGCGTTATACGGCGGCTAAAAGTTACACAAAGCTCACGACATGTCGTTGAAATAATTGACCCTCAAATATGCATGCTCATCAGACAAGATTCCTAGGTGGGTAAGCGTCATGCATGCTCAACGGCTGTGGGGTGGTTTCGGGTTTCTAAAAAAGATCTCACGATCTCAGCTTTGGCGGTTGCAGGTCCCACTGCGCCTGGCAAGAAAATCTGGGGCTCTGATCACACAGACAGCGACTCCGTTTAAAAAGGTCCAGGCCTTGAATAGACCGCCATAGTGTGAGGGGTCACCGTAATGCCGGTGCAGCAGGGGAAACGCAGGTTGAATATCGATTGCAGGGTTCAAAAACATGGAAGAGAAAAGGCGGAGTCAATTTTTTAATAAAGGTGCAGTCCGGGCGCATGCAGCTTGGGATGCAGTGTGCCTTACATACCTACCTTATCCATCATCACCACCATGCACCAAAACAGGGAACTTAGTCACAACCCAGACTAAAAAAACAACACCACCAAAATTATGTGGCGCGTGAGAAGTTGCCTCGTTGGTCAGATGCGCTCGCTAGTTCGTCGCGCTGCACCCCAGCTGACCAGACGCAGCCCTGCAGGCTGATCACCCCGCAGTCGCACGCTCGACGATCTGAGGAATGATGCCTGTTGCGGGCATCGCCCAGATGCGAAGCTTCTCCTTGTGATGGATGACCACGGCGGAGTCAGGCCGTGCACCGCCTGCGAGAGCTGCTGCTGCTGCTGCTGTCTGGTTGGTGAGTTTCTGGGCAGGGCCTTCTTCGTTTGAGCTTGCGCGCGGCGACCCGAAGCTGCCCTGGATGACGAGTGACGTCCCCGACGTAAATGGGGGCGAAGCCAAGCCACGTCTTGGAATCTCGCAAACCCCCTCTCCAGCCGTTTGGTCGAGCTTGAAATGACTTGTTCCTGCAATCACCACCTCTGATCCTGTCGACCTACGAAATCGCGACCGACCCGCAAACGCGCACTACCAGCCCGCCATGAATGCCGCGACGGACTTTTACCGATCGCAGGTCGGAGGCACTGGCGTCATCAACTACAGCTACACAGATTTCCCTTGGCGCCTGTTTCTCAAGGATGTCTACTACTTTTTGCGGTACTGCTGGGCGCTACCGTGGATCGTCTTGCCGCTCACGCCCGCCGACTCGGGGGAGCTGGACGAGCTGTACCCCAGCTGGGCCAATCTGTGGTGCCTCACCGTCCACACTGTTCTGATATTCCTGCAGCTCTTCTTCATCTTTGGACTCCTCGTTGCGGTGCTGTTCCCGGTATGGCTCGGCGTGGCCTTTGCCGGCGGCTGCCTGTTCCTCAACTGGCTGCTCTGCCTTCTGCTGAACGGTAAAGGTATTACCTTTCACTCGGACGAGAAGTATGCCAAGGCGCTGCCGGAGCATCAACATGAGCAATGGATTTTCCTGAATGGTGTCGCCGCAGGGTATGTATATCGTATTCTTGCCAAGCATATCCGTTTGCTGACGTGGGATGCCACCTAGGGAGCATTGGATGAAGAACAACCTCAATCGGCTTGCCATTACTTTTGGTCGACCCATCCTCGGCATCCATAACCGTACCTCGGGAATAATATTCGATGTTATCGAGTGCTTGATTCAGCGCAATTTTTGCTACGCTACAAACGATGTTCGTGTTTGCTACAAAATTATTAGAGATGTACTTTACGACCCGTCGAAAACAAAAGTCATCTTTATTCTGCATTCGCAAGGTGGGATCGAAGGTGGATTAGTGCTGGACTGGCTTCTGCAGGAGATGCCCCAAGATCTCTTGTCCAAGTTGGAGGTCTACACATTCGGCAATGCTGCGAACCACTTCAACAACCCACACCGACACGCCGAGTCGCAAGCCCTGACGATTAAGAAGCCAAAGACGGCCCTCACGACTCTGGTAACGGAAACCAGCTTCTCCAACATGGTTGTGGACGCCTTGATAGATACAAGCGACGGAAAGCCAGCATCACTAGTTACCCAGTCATCGAGCCTGTCGACGTCGTCAAGGAGCTGGAGTGCAGCTCAGGATCGCGCCATCGGATACATTGAGCACTTTGCACATACCACAGATTTTGTGGCCATGTGGGGAGTTTTGCACTTTGCAACAAACAAGATGGGCTCGCCGCAGCTGCCCAGGTTCATGGGACGCCTCTTTAGCCGGTCCACTAGCCGTGGTGGCCATCAATTCAACCAGCATTACCTGGACGGCATGTTCCCGCTGGAGAGAGATCCCCATTCTGGAGAGTTTATCGGGGCATCAGAAGAGAATAAATTCATGGAAGAGACAATTAAAGTCGGTAAGGAAGGCGCCGCCATGGATAACACGCGCGAGGCTTTCGATATTACTTACATGGGCACAATGGGATTTGGGACGGGTGATATTACGACCCCGGTCGAAGTTCATGGCGGACCAAGCAAGAAGAAGATGGCTCACGAGTATAAAGTCAAGGATGTCTGTCGCCTTTGGAGCTACAGAAATGGGCGAAGCCCGCTTGATACCACTTCTGCGACGGGTCCAGAAGCCATCATGGCTCGCACTGCCACTATTTAGATGGTCGAATGAGGAAGTTGGTCAACAATTAGAGGAGTAAAGAAGAGGATCGCGACATTGGTTATAAGATAGACAGCATACATGGATAGGATGGCATTATCAAGATTGTACCTTGTCAATAGACGCACAAATTGAGCTTTGAATACTTGACCCTTGTTGGCGTGATTCTCGAGAGATGAATATGAGAAGGAGGTTGCGAAGGCAAAAAGAGCCACTGTCGAAACTGTCTGTTATTACGCGAGCCGGAAGATTGGGACGTGACACTTTGTTTCACACAACAACGAGCGTTCAAGTGGATTGCCGTGCAGAATGGAGTTTTCTTCCTCCAACATCACCGATTGTGGGCAAGCTTGAGCGAGGATGCCCATTGTATCCAGTATGCTGGGGCGGATACCACGAGCAGGGTTCAAAAGCATCTCAATTCACAAAGCAGCAAATAATTACGAGAACAATATGCTTGCTTCACCCACGTTTCCAAGTCGGCGTGTTGTGACGGCATTGTCAGCTACAGCCATGACGGCATTGGACTGTAGGTTACGGGCCAACTTGGCTTGCGCTTGTGCGTCACGGTGCCGTACCTACTTAGGTGCTGGTGGCGCATGGCCTCCCCCCCAGGTCTGCAAACCGGATCAGACGGGCGGGCGGCGCGCAATGCTTGCAACTGAAATGAGATTGCTGGATCATGGCGGGAAAGAAGAAGGTCTTCAACATGTCTAGGATGAACCTTGCGTTGGAAAAGAGGATTGATTGTTTGGCAGCCTGGTCCGACAAGGAAAAAAAAAAGCAAATACAGTGCATGACGCTAGTGAATATGCATGCTGCACCCCCTGGCATGCAATAGTGGTGTCGCGCCATCAGAGCTTGACCCTCTCTGTGCATCACTTCAAGAAGAGCTGTTACTTGGTGCAAGGAGCCAATTTGGGGTGCAGAACGCAAAGTAAAGCGTGTAGTCTACATGGTAACGCGAGCTGGGGGTTGCAATGCTGGCCCAAAAATGGTCAAAGAGTCGGCAAGGCCGCACATGATTGAAATTCAGGCGCGAGATTGCAAAGAGGAGCTGAAATGGTACGATCTGAGCGTCTTTTTATCCTGCCTCGATTATCGCAGGCACTTGCTTTGAAAGAGAGCTGGAAGAATCCTCCGAGGTTGCAGCTGGGTAAGGTGGCTGCATTGGAGGCTTATTGGGAGCAATCAACATCAGACGGTGGCGCTGGTGGGTTGACCGAATCGAGCACAAGGCAACTATCGCCCCAATAGCCTGTACGGTTCACTGTAATTTTGCATGCAAGGGGGCTTGGCTTTGTTCTGCTGCACGAGGCTCTGTGCGCGCGCGCGCGAGCTATCTTGGACAATTGTCATGATGTGTCTTGGCATGAGCAGGAAAATAGCCTTGACCTGGAACAAAAACCGCACTGCAAAAACGAGGAATCGATCGGCGAACGTAACGGGGTCCCCAATTAAAGGTCAATTGATGGTCGGCCCAGTGCTGATGTCTCTTTTCCCTTGTCGTTGGTCCGTGTCAAGGCGAGGAGCTAGGATCAAGGAACGGTGCAACAGTAATTTTGATTACACTGCTGCAGTGCTCTGCAGCAGTGACGAATGCAACGGCGGGAAAAAGGTGAAATCACAGTGAACATCTCGAAGGGAGAAGATTGGAAATAACAAGGTCAATTCTGTCGCAGCCAAGGCGAAAGGGGGGGGGGACAAGTTGCTTGCGAGCATATGCCTGTAAGCACACGCAGACACGCACAAGACAAGGCAATGAAGCAAAGATGGCAGGCTGTTCATGAAAATCCAAAATTCCCCCCAAAAACAGGAGCCATCCGTGCGGAGGCATTGCATCGCATCGCATGAATTACCACCCACACGGGTACGCAGCAGCAGAGCATGATGCGTTTTAGCTGCAGCCCGGTTCGAATGATGAAACCAAGACTTGATCGCTCTACCTACACATTCACACTTTGACCAAAGCTCAACTAGAGATAACTAGCTACGTAGTAGGCGACCAGGGGAAGAGTTTCTCGCGTGCATTAGTTTGTGCGCTGGCTTTTTTTTCTACTTCGGCGCTTGACCAACTCTAGACCAGCGTTCCCGTCAGCCCACAGCGCTGGCGTGTTACAGGTCTGAGGCACAGTCAGGTACCAGGAATGCACATGGAGCTGGGGTGGGCGTTGTTAGCTGGAGAATGATTTTCCCCACAGGTAGGTGCCCTGGTTGATGAAGGAGAGAAACGACTATTATTAGCCTGATTCAAGAAGAAGGAGAAACGAACGCCCCCCAGGACCCCGTTTCGTTAGGCATTGCGGGCTTGCTTGCGGCGCCTTACTCAGTCTGTATGTAGTAGTTAGAGAGAGGGCTGGAGCGTGCTCCTGTGCGCCCCATCCATTTAATACTCATTTGCTTTTAGCTGCTTCTGCGTGCGCGCGCAAAAGTGACCTAAGAAGGAAGAGGAGCAATAGTTTCGGAAGAGGAGGCGAGAGGAGGAAAAAAAAGGAACGCTTGTGAGGATTGCTTTCTTCTTCCTTCATCATCAACACCCATCTGCCGTTTCCCCCCTTGCGTTTCGAGCGACGGGACGGGGGAGAAGAAAGTCTTTGAGCGGGCTCGACCGAAAGCTTCTTTTCTATTACCAGTAATTGGATTCAAATTTTTTTTGCTTTTTTAAATTTTTATTTTTATTTTTTAACCAGGGACGCCACTGCTGGTCCTGGCCAGTCAAAACGCCCCTAACAAAACCCGCTGAGACAGCAGTCCACTGACCACCAGAGACGAGAAGAGAAGGGGAAAAAGAGAGAGAGAGAAAGAGACAACAGGTATCGGGTTTGGAATTGAAACAACATTTGAGAACTTGGAGTTTCTGCCTTTCTTCTCACTCAAACCCTTCTGTCCCGCCACTCATTCTTCTATTCGGGCCCTGGAGCCGCGCCAATGGTTCCTCACTAGAACCAAAGGAACTGGGCACATCCCCTCCTCCACCTCCACACCCCTCCACATCC
>JARDXD010000938.1:0-21283 GCA_029218145.1 Aphanocladium album
CATGCTGCCTCGCCCTGTGTGTAATGTATGCACCCTTGGCCGATACCAAATCCCGTATAGATTCAATTTCGCAGTTATCGTGTATTAGTCTGAAAATATGGGCTTTCTTCTAGTCCCATCGGGAAGATCAGGGCGCAGTCTGGATGGCGTTCTCGTGCCTCTTGGCAATTCCCGCGCCGACCCCCGCGAATGGTCCAAATTTCCCCTTCCTGACGGATTCAGCTACCGTAATTCGCGATCCTGGCACTTGTCGGCCTTTGTTTTATACAGGCTTCCTGGGGCATGCAGATGAGAGCGCCCGTCTCCCATCCCGTTGGCCTTGGCGTCTTGGGTGTCGTCCCTTTTGACGGTGAAATAGAGTGCGTCAGACTGTGACACAGGAATCAGAGAAGCCCTTCCCCAGCCACCACGTATCCCGCAGTTCAATTAAAGTTGTGCAGGCGAGACCCAAACTGGCAAGGACGTCTCTAAAACACCATAGCCACGATCCTGTTGATCGTGCTCACCCATCGCCGGCCTCACCCTCGTGCCAATCCGTCTCCCTTCCTCACCATATGTTTCACCTTGCTTCTTGTCAATGTCAAGCTTACACATGGTACTTTTTTTCTTCTACTCCTGCCTGATCGCCACAATGATAAGGTTCTTGCCAAGGTTGTCTTGTCGCAGGCGGTGCTTTTGAACACAGTCTTGTCTCAGGGGCCGCGAGCCTGGACCCTTGGTCAGAGAGCGTGATACCCGGAAGCTGACATTGGTGTGCACACGCCAAATACCATCACCAATTTAGCCATGTTTCCCGTTATTGGTGGAGTGGGATTGGCACTTTTTCCAAAAGTACCGAGAAAAAGCCAAGGGATTTGCATTATAACAAGGTGGGAAAAACAGATCAGATGGACACCTTGTCCACTTACACAGGTCTTGCCAAGTCTGCCTTCCTAGCTCGCGCAAATTGAAATGTGTAAGTTGAAATGTACACGCCGCCCTGTCTCGCGTGCTTTTTAATGGGCGTCTGTGAAACAATTCAGCGCCACGTCTCGAAGATACACATTTGCACCGCCCTGCTGTCACGATCAATTGATTGACTGCCGTCGCGCAAAATGGCAACCATTTGTCTACACTGTTCCCCAGCAATCGCCATCGAGTGCAACAAAGTTGTGCACTAAAAACTGCGCTGCTGATACCCGCCTGCACAGATGGAACTACCAGCTTGCATGCCCTTGCACTTTTGCCCCAGGGGGACCAGCCAACCCGGGCCTCGCATCACAGCAGCCATGCACAAATCACCCAATAAACTAACATGCATTGTGCATTTGACGATGCAGGGCAGCCCCGGAGTACCCGCATGGTCTATCCAAATCGAGAAAGCCACACCGTGCGGCGTACAGTCCAGTCCGCCAAGGCTCCAAGTACCTAAATTGTTCGTCCCACGGGCAGCTGCTGAGCCGTCTCACTTGTCTCCGCGGAATGGCCGCTAGCGGCGCAGCTGGATGACGAGCTTGTAGGGACCTGTAATCTGGCGTCTGGACACTAGGCTGGAGAAAATAGCGCTCTTTTTTTCTTCTCTCAGCGATGGCCTTGTGTAGGCTACCAGGGCCCATCCAGCTCGCCCTGTCTTGCTCGCCGATTCGCTCCCACCGGCCATGCACTGGAGCTTCTGCCCGTCTCTGCCGCCAGATCCGTAAAAATTTAAGTGAGCTTCCCCAAAACGCGAGGAGCGAGGACAAATTGTGGACGTTTGCAAAGGTCGATTTTATTTTTTTTTCGTCTCATGGCCGTCATTTCCGTTCTTTCCGACGATCGTCCAATTGGATCCAGCCATCAATGCTGCAGACGATGAGAATCCTCATCTCGCGACCAATTGCCTTGCCAAGCCTTTTTACATTGCTCAACGCGTCGCTAGTATTCCTTCCTTTGCAAGGGCGCCGCTCTCATTGCAAGCCAATGTGCGCCGCTACGTCATGAGGAATGATCGCGCACCCCCAGCATCCTTGTCCCCAGCGTGAGACACACTAATAAGCTGGACCGGGCTGCTGCTAGTTGGGTAGACTAGCCTCTTCAGTATGTGTGGGAGAGACAAGGGAAAAGCTCGCCGAGCGAGGTGGGTGTCGTCGTGCCGTGGGCAGAAACCGTTCGTTGCTTCAGTGGTGTGTTGTCGGCGAGTCCGTCTATGCTGGAAATTAACCACTATCTCTCCAGTGGCTGTCGGTGACCGAATCAGAGCTAGAAGAGAAAAAAGATAGGCCAGGGTGCGCTGGCTGGCGAGACCAGGCCAAGAAGAGAACCAATATCGCTCGACCGACCCGCCCGGAGCTGTTGGGAATCGGCCATTTGGCCGCTCGCCCCAATTCTTCGTTTCCGGACCCCATTGAGCCTTTTTCTTGCTTTCTGTCCAGGTTTGGCGCCTTCTTACCTGTTGCCCATAGACAGGCACCACAAGCCAGACCTTTCCGCCTTCTTTGCGACTGAATCGCTTTTTACGGAGCCTTTTGGCACATATGCGTCCTGCGTGCTCCACCGCCCACACCACGGACTGGAGCTCTGTTCTCACATCCAATCCGAGAACCGCCGTTGACCGTCTTTATGATGTCGCATCACCACGGCGCTCCAGCTGTCCATGTACGTAAGAAAACGCCGCTTCCGTGGCAAGGGCCTTCCAGAACCCTTGGCTTGGCTTCTCCCGGCGTCGTCCCGGCCGATACTACGAGGCATTTTCTGGCCGCCTCTTGGGGAACCTCGCATTCTAGGCTCCGCTTCTACCGGTCTCGCATTGGCCCGGGGGAGGCTCTGTTTTCTCGATGCATCCAGGGTTCTTTTCTTGCGGCGCTCCTTGGCTTTTTTTTTGTTTCCTTTTCCCCATACTTGCGGGCGGCAATTGATTCCTTCGACGTGACCAGAAGAAATTGTCGATGCTCCGGCCTGTCAGGGCAACCAGACCGCCTGTGCGTTATGGGGGTGGGCATCAGGTGCGCTGGCGATCGTCTCCCATGTTTTCCTTTGCCCATCGGAGCAGATTGGACACCTCTGGGGAGAACCCGTAAAACAGTAGGCGAGTTTCGGGTGGCGCTTTGGCGTCCTATTCGACTCATGAACGGGTTTTGCTTTGTCTCTCGCTGCAGCAGCGATCAGTTGAGGCTGGTGAGGCAATTAAACAGCGCCGCCCGAAATAGAATCTGTAACCGTTGGTGGCAACCGGGAGCTGCCAGCTGCCAGCTGTACCTAACCCAGGCCCATGCGCCACCGGGACTTGCAAACAGAAGGTACCTGCACTTGCAAACGCACACCTGTTTCGACATCGTCAAGCTTCATTTTTCAGCCATTGGCCATCATCATCGTCATCAACCAGGTCAATCATCTCGTAAATCATCTCCCTTGTCTAGCGTCAGCTCCAAATCTACAGCCAATCTCCTTCTGTTCGAGCTTCTACCTTTTTCTCTCTTGGCCAATGGCACGCCCGTTTTCAAGACCAGTAATGCTTACTACATCCATGGCGCTACCGTGAGATATCCGTGTGCCGCCAATGCGACCCGACCTTATTCTGACAGCAGCTAGGCACAATAGGTGTTAGATCGGCATGCAAAGTCAGAAAGGGTTTCATCGGCCTTCGCTCTGCTATTCCCCCATCTCACCCACACCGTCCTCAGCCGTTCGATGTCTTCTCCGAGTGTTGCAGGTTCACCGTCCGGCGGCTTACCGTGAAAGCACTGAGCAGCAGCCTTCTTTGACCTCGATTCCGTTCATCGCCGGCTCTGCCTGCACGTTGCTCCCCGGTCACCACAATCAGCACCGGAGAGACTACTGGAGCCCTGAACCCCAGGCTCCCCCAGCTCACCCCCTGGCTGGTGCAAATTACATGAGACTAGTGGTATAATTACGGAGCACTTGCCAACAATATTACCTTGAGTGATAATAATAGCCTGCAAATGGCTCGCGAAGATGCCACCGCTCGGTAGCTCCAGCTGCCGGCCCTGGCCACTGTACATGCTACGCAGCTGGTACTGACTAGGGTGAAACCCACACTGACCAACTTGTTTCTACACAAAGCTGCAAATTGAGGCTCGATTATTCGCCAGGATCAGACACACACCCCATTCAGCAAGCCCAGCCGTGCCCCGATCACGTTCGATTCAACCAGCTGGTAAGCATCTTGATTGCAGCGACCAGGCGCACGAGACCTCCTGCCAGCCGTTTCGTTGTCTGTTTCGATGGCACGGTCTACCAAAGAGGAGGCTACCAGTATTCATGGAATGCGCCGCAAGTACTTTGCAATTAAAGTCTGTGGGCACCGGTGGATAACGCCCAACAGTGCTGGTCCCTGAAAGCTGCTCCAGCTGCTCTCAGCACAGATAGGGCAACAAGGGCAAACAAATGCAGCGCTTATTTGCCTGCCTGGACAAAGTCCCCAGAATGGCGCTGGATAACTGGAGCCCTGGCGTGCCTAGTTGGACGCTGAAAGGGAAAGGATTTTATTACGAGCATCTCCACGACCTGGGGCCGGAATATGACGAGAGAGCCCAGCCTCGCAAGAGAAAATTTGACAAAAATGGGGAGCCCTTCCGGTCACCTCTCGACGACGAGCCATGAGGCTGTTGTGTGCTGGCCGTTGGCAGAAGTCAGGCCCGCTTTTACGATGCCGTCGCTACCGACGTTGGCGCGAGACCGAATCATTTCCACACGGCGGAACCGGTCGTCGAGCTTTGCATCGTATGAACGACTCTTCAATACGTCATTTAACCTTGTTGGTTCGGTCAGTCTACAAAGGCTGCGCGCCTGTCCGTGGGGGTGTATCAAATTTCCGCTGTAACAAAGGCCGACGGGCTATTTTGACGGGCGTTGGTGGCAGATATCTATTGTTGTTATTGTCTTGGGTTCATCTCCGAGCCGCAAAATCTTCTGGCGCTTACGGAATGCATGACAGCAGTCCAGGGCCACAGAACGGGAGAAGAAATGCATGCCATCACAAGCAAATCATGTGCATTATGCTCTTAAGCAGCACATTTCATGTTTTTGTTTATTTGCCGCCGGAATCCAGCAACGTTGCAGCCATATCCACTGCATTCTGTACAATTGTGGCTCTGCCGGCCGCTTTCCGCTTCCGATCAGAGAAGCAAATAGCTTCTTTCTGATTCTGCTTCCCAATTCGGCCCTTGCGATGGATTCTGGCCCACGATAGGGCACATGGGCAAAACAATGTTTGACACGCCCCGTGGACTTTTTCTGTCGCACCAGTTCCCCACGGAGCTGCTGGACTTGTTTGAAAACTTGAGGGCTTTTTTCTTTCAGAGCTTCCGAAATGACAAAGGGTGAACCAAAACAGTGGAATCCGCTACCTTTTTCTGCAGGGTGCCGGCTCAGCAAGTTTCGAAACACGGGGAACACACCAAAGAGCACTTGAGGACCAGCCAATATACCCTTGCTAGCTACGATGGCGGTTTTGTTTTATGCGCTTGGGCCGCGTGCGCCCCCGATAACCATTTTGACACTGACAGCTCACTCTAGAAGCTTCAATGCGGCTCCTGCAGCCGAAACGTGCCCTGGCAACGGCCACTAGGAAAAGACCTCGTCGGAGAAAATGACAGGAGTCATGCAAGTATGCGCCGGCGCCGCCGCATTGACGATGTTCTTTTTTATTCCCATTCGTGTTTATGCCAAGAGGGGAGGGTGCCTATCGGCGCAAACACCAGGGCCTTTGTAGACAAATAGGGCTGGGGATCAAACGCTCGGCGATTGGGAATTCCCACGTCCCTGCATGCGCAAGAAAAAAGTGGTTTCGAATGGGAAAAAAGTACCCTGAAAGACGATTTGTCGCTCGGAAATGCGCCGCTTTTTCCTCCAGACGTGCATCGCCCAATTGCCACCCTATCGCGCAGCTAGTTTACCAGACCTGGCGGGCGAACTTGTTGCCCGGCTTCTACGGACGGGACTCGAGACGCATGTCGCCCGATAAAGATGAATTTTCTTTTCCTAGCTGCTGTAGGGTACGATTAACAGACGATTAGGAAGAGAGTCAGGCTCTCGGCATTCGCGACCAGCCTGCATTGTGGCGTGCGCGATGGCGTTCCGCCGTCTGGTTTTTTTTTCTGCTTCCTTTCCGATGGCTTGCATGCCTGGTCGGTTAGGCTGCTTCTTGACGTCACTATCGAACAGGTCTACATTTGTCGCGCCACGAGACCGCGAGAGTGATGACGCTGTGAGGCATATCGTGGCTTTTTGCCTCGGGCGGTTTGGAATCCTTCGAGTTGGTTACAAACAAGAAGAAATGTGACTTGTAGCGTGACTTTTTGAACAAGGCGAGTGCCGAATTTTGCCACTAGATGTGTAGTAGTAGTGAGGCTGCATATACATGCACTTCTTAGTCAGATGGAAGCAGAAGAAAAGATGGCTGGATAAACGAAAGAGTATGCATTGCTGGTCTATTTCCATTCGCCACTACGAGTCTGGGATTGTAGTCGATCCAGTACTCGAGTACCCGACTGCATGTACTACCTGTAGTAAGAGATTTGCGATGAGGCTTTCATGGGGGAGTAATGGTGACAAAACACAACATGTGCCACGCCAATGAATACCCACGTAAGGCGGGAAAATCCACCGCCAATCAGCGTAAAAAAAAACATGAAGCTAATCAAATCTCGACAAGGCCATTTTCGAGCGAATTATACGGTTGATGATCCACGAAACAGCCCATCGCAACGTTCGCGACAAAGACGCCAATTTGAAATTTCAAGTATAGGGTAGGTCACAACCTCGTCCGACGCGTCGCTCTGAGAAATGACGCGCCATACGGGTGGTCATGCACAGTTCGCTTCCATGAACCGTCGCTCGCGCGACTCACTGCAGGCGGTGGGACTGGCTGGTCACCTTGTCCATGCGTCTGATGTTTTCCAAGTCTACTCCAACAGCATTATCTCTAAAATGAGACGGACACCTTACAATGAGTAAAACGATGGGTTCATGCCCCATCGGCGCAGCGGCATGGACAAAATGCACATTCCTCAATGTACGAACTACACGGGATAAGATAGATTCACAATGACGTATTAAACACGGGTGAGATTTTTTCAGTATCGATTAGACATCATGCATTATAGCAAATTACAAAGAAACATAAAAAGTTATATGCCAAAAGCAGCCACAAATGGCAGAAGGCAAAACAAAAAGCAGAATCAGAAACCGTAACCTCGCCCAAATTGTAATGCACGCAAATCGTGCAAGCAGCAAAAGCGCAGACCTGGAAACACCAATGGTTCTGCAACATGTCCAGACGCCGCATGCTACCTCCATGCCGAATAAAGTACACGCTGATGCGTTTTCCCCCCTATCCTTCGCACTATTTCCCCCATTCCCTTTTAACCTTGGGGTATCTCAAAATGGTACAAAAAATGATTCACTTCGCAAGGCATAGACCGCCAATTCACATAGAGAACCGGCTTATTGCCGGCTGGGTTCGGGAAACTGAAAGCCCTGAGGAAAGTTGGGCATGCCATTGGGAAGCGTGCCAAGGCCAAAGGGGAACCCGGGCATCTGGTTGCCTTGGTCCTGGTTGGGCCCAGGTCCATGGTCGTTGCCACGGTGGTGACCACCATGGTCATCGCGGCGCCAGTCGTCGTCGCGCTGGCGTGTAGACTTGGGGCCGTTCTGGCCGCCCTTGTCGGTCTGCATGCGGCGGCTAATGGCCTTGGAGGAGACACCAGCGCCAATCTCGATATCAGGCTCCTCGACGCAGAGGCCAGCTTCAATCGGTCGGCCGCCGCTGCCGCCGTAGGGCGCGGTCAGCATCCACTTGCGATCGGCCTCGGTCAGCTTGGGGATCGGAATAATGCTGATACCGGTAGCGTAGTCGCTGCAGTCTCGAGGACCGAAACCAACTCCCCAGCGAGTCTGCTTCATGTTAGTAAAAAGTCCATCAATGTAAAAGGGTAGGAAGAGGAGAAGACTTACGCGAAGGGGAATGTCCAGATGTCTGTTGTCCTCCATACTAGTCTTGGCCAACTCGGCGTCCTTGCGAGTCAACATCTTGACAAACGCATGTCTCTTGTCCTTGTTGACAATGCAGGTCTGCACGGTGCCGTAGCGGGCAAAGATGCTGCGCAGCTCAGGTTCCGGGCATGTCACACCGCCAACGAAGAGGGTGCGGCTGAGAACGCGAATGGAGTTGGGAGGAAGGGTAGGATCATATTCGATCCATCTGTCGACGTGGGGGAACTGCTCCGGGGAAGGAGATCGGCCACCACGGCGGCCAGGAGGGCTACGCTGACGGAAATCGTTGCCTCTGCGGCCGTTGCGTTCTCTTTCGTCGTGGCGGCCACGAGGCGGGCTATTGCGACCACCATACTCGCGTCCTCCGCGGGGAGAACCGCGCTGACCCCAGCGGTCGGGCGACCTGGAGCGAGAGCGACCGCCGTGATATCTCGGGGGCGATCGGACTACATCCCCGTAGCCGCGATCACGAGGCACATCACGCGAAGGGCCATTGCTGGGGGCTCCCCAAGCTGGCTGAGCAGGGAAAGATCCTTGGGCAGCGGGTGCGGGGGCAGGCTGCGCACCAGCACCGCCGGTCATGCTCTGAATTATGGCGGGAATCTGATCGAATGGAACACCTTGGTCGGCGAGAAGCTTGATAAGCATAATCTGCTGCTGAGTACTCGGGTCCATGCCGCCAGGAGCCGCGGCGGGTGCGCCTGGCATCTGGGGAGCAGCGTTGGGCATTCCCTGGGGCGCAGTCCGTCCCAGCACCTGTGCCAGATTAAAGGGCGCAGCGGGCGCGTTTACTGGCTGCGAGGCAGGAGGATAAGACGAGGGCGCCTGTGTGGAGGAGACGGGCTGCGGCAGAGCCGAGGCCGGCATGCTATACGATGCAGCCGGGGCGGGCAAATTGCCATTACTAGGAGCAGCCGAGCCAGCGGCGTTGGGTGTAGTATTTTGGCGCGCAATGTTGGCCAGAGCCTCTAAGATGGAAGAACCGTTGGCAGCGGCAGGAGCAGCAGGAGCAGCGCTAGGTGCTGGCTGATTGTTCTGCAGCGATGCCATCACGTTTGCTGGAGGGCTACCAGGAGGAGTTGTGGAAACTTCTGTGAGTAAACTGTTAGGCGCAATTCGACAGGAGACGCACCGATTTACCAGGTGCTGGCAAGTGCGTCGTGAGCAGTGGTATGACATACTAGATTGGGCAGGCGAGCTGAGGCCTTGTCGGAATGATTCGAGCATGGGGGCGGGAAAAGTCTGACCCTTTTCCCAGATATCAAGCAGTTTCTTAATTTTCTCCTGCACAGGAAATGATGGTGAGTCTATGTTGCAAAGCAAGCAGAGTGCTGCAGGCTGTTGTCTGTGACGTTGTTCTCGTTTTTTACGCTGCAGAAGCATGCACCAGCGCAACGAAGAGCAACGACGACAGACAGTCGGCTGTTTTATAAAATGCGTACCTTTTGATCTTCGGGGGCGGATTGACTAATGTCATTCATCAATACGGGCATCAGCTCGGTTACTCGGTGCACTCCAGCGGCATATGTGCCATCAGGGGCAGAACTGTTAATGGGCTGGCCTTGCGCCTTGGCTTGCTCGAGCCATTTGCGGGTTACTGAGTCTACGACGTAGAGAACACCAAGCTTGTGGGTTCCCGGAGTCTTTTTGAAGTGGGTGTAGATTTTTTGGATGAGGACGGATTCAGACTGTTGAGGAAGCGGGTTAGAACGAGATTGGACGGACGACGAGTGGTGAGCAGGCTAACCTGAATGTTGGCAACGCAGAGCGAAGTCAAACTTGTGATGCGGGAACCCGAGACACCAGGAGGCTTGAGGTTGAGCATGGCCTGGAGGCCAGTCTCGAGATCTGTTACGGCAGACGCCATGGTGATGTGATGATGTGATGATGTGATGACTTGCTCGTAACGTTCCTCCGAGGTGGTGAAGTGAAGGTGAGAAACACGAGTGCACACTTATGCGGCAAGCAGAGCAAGGCGTCTGAGCGAAACGAGCAGACGACTTAACAAGGACGAAGAAAGAGGCTGAGTCGTCAAGAGATTTCTAGAGGTTTATGGCCCAAAGAAAAAACAAACAGCGAAAAGTCCTACAAGGAGGCTCGGATACTAGTACGACGAAGCGAGAATCGGCAGTACGATACTAGGAAGAAGAAAAACCCGGCAGTACGTGGTGAATACCAAGTCGAGACCAAGATTGAAATCGCAGTCGACGTAGACGTGTGCGAAGCGCAGCAATCCTTTTTACTAGGGGCGGCGCACGACAAACGCGGTGCAGTCACTGGCGTATCAGGTTATTATCGCCTCAGGGAGGAGATTTACCGATGAAATATAGATTAACACGCGTCGCAGGTCAATACGAGAGGCAAACTGGCGATGGAGCACAGCCGCTACCTGAAAAGAATGGAAGAGGACGATGTACGGGGGTTGTTGTCGATGATGAGGAGTGACGGCGACAGTGGCGAGAGAGATGATGAGAGAGGATTTTGCGGCGGCTGCTCAGTAGGGGGCTGGTCAGGTGAAGGCTTGGGCTGGCACCTGGAGTCACGGGCTGCTGCTTATGTAAGAAAGAGGAAGGGACAATGTTACACGGCCAGCGCAGCTAAAAGCCAAAAAGCCAAAAAAAAACCCACAGAAGCAAATTTGCAGGGCGGCGAGACTACGGGCAAATGGGAGAAAGGCGCTAAGCTGTTTTGGGATATGTGAAAGATGATAGTGTGCTGATGAGGCTGCGAGGCCCTGAAAGACAAGGAGATGTTGGCGAGCACAAGGTTTGCTCTCAAAGTGGAGAATTGAGGTGAGGTTGAAATAAATTGAATTCTCCCGCTGAAAGAAGACGTACAGTTACAATGCAGTTGTACAAGAACATATTGTAATAATATCGATAATATGGGTACTGAAGTACTCGGCACCACTGGCTAGAAATGGGCCACCATTGCAGCGCGACAAGGGTAGAGATAAGAGTTTCGCTCACGTCTCACGTTTTGGGTGCAGAGCTGTCGGCCCGCGATAAAAACTCGGGGGACGGGAAGAGCGCCAAGTTGCGATCGGACTTTTTGGTGTTTTGCGCTCTGTGACTTGGTGACTTGGTGCCTGAGAGTGCTGGAGTGTTCAAGTTACATGACACTATGGGGTGAACCTTGTGTGTGAGGCAGCCTTGTCTCGCGGGATGTTTGGAGGAGACGAGCTGACAGGGAATCAAGTACTACGTATTTACAGTCAAATGTACAAGAATACGAATACAGATACATGGGCAGGGCATGAGAGCATGTTGGGCGGGCTTTGATTGCGTTGGGAGATTTGGGACGGCAGCCACCAACAAAATCAGGAACCAAAGCATGTATGTATCCGTAGGTACGTACCCAGGGGATCTTGGTCGCGTCAAAATTTGCAAGGCAGTGACGTAGGTAAGTAGAGGAAAAGGCGCTGAAACGTTTTTGCCTTGATGCTGAACAGAGCGAGCCGCGGGTACGGTTCTTGTACCAGTAGGTATTCAGTGGAGAGCAGTGCTGCAAGTATTACCCAGCACCAGTAATGCTGAGCAGAGCTGCAGCAGCGCTCGGCTCGGCGCCATCAGCATGACATGACGAGAGCTTGAGAGGAGAGGCTCTGGATCCTGGTAACGTAACCATGTGAGGCTGCATGCGAGATGAATTTTCTGGAGCCATGGGAAGCCAAGCAGTGATGTAACTGGAGTCTAGAGATGGAACAGTGTTACAGCGGGCGGATGCTTAGATTGAGGTAGCTTCAGCGCTCTTTGTTAGGCAGGTCCCTTCTAAATTGAGTCTATAATCCCCCCAAGACCACCCAAGACCGCCCACAGACGTGGAGCCTTGCCGGCTGCTGGGCACCACCACCAAGACCACCAGGACCACCGAAACCAAAAGCTCCCCCCCCCGGCCCGGTCGGTGTGGGACGCTTTTTTTTTTCTGCCCTTCGGTTTGCTGGCCTTCTTGCCTGGCGCGCCGTGCAGGCTCTCAACGCTGCTGCTGGCCCGTGTCTTCGTTCTACTAAGCCGACGCCAGACAAGGCCCTTACCTTTTTGCTCTGCGCTTTTTTACCCCCTTCTTACCCATCCCATCTTACACCTTCTTCTCTTCTTTTTTTCCCTTTCCTACCCGTCTTTGCCTGATTCCGTTCCATTCGAACCAATTCGCTTCTGGTACACAATGGCTTCCGTCACCCGTCTCAGCAACTCTGCCTTGAAGGCCTCCCTTCGCACTCCTGCTTTTGGAGCTCGCTCGGCCGCCTTCACCTCGGTCCGCTGCTACTCGGCCAAGACTCAGGTCCGTTTGCCTCCGCAATGCTGACGTCGCTGCTCAATCCCGCGCAACTCTGCTGACATGCTTCCTCTCTCCTCAGACCCTCAAGGAGCGCTTCGCCGAGCTGCTTCCCGAGAAGATTGACCAGATCAAGGCTCTTCGCGCGTTAGTTGCCCTCCAACCCGACCTCTCCCAACATCGCGAAACAAACAAACACTGACATCATCTCTTCTCCAATTTGCAGTGAGCACGGTTCCAAGGTTGTCGACAAGGTAACCCTCGACCAGGTCTATGGCGGTGCCCGCGGTATCAAGGCCCTCGTCTGGGAGGGTTCCGTCCTCGACTCTGAGGAGGGTATCCGTTTCCGTGGCAAGACCATCCCCGAGTGCCAGGAGCTTCTCCCCAAGGCTCCCGGCGGCAAGGAGCCTCTTCCCGAGGGTAAGACATTTTCACCCTAACCCAATGGATGCGCGCGCGATCAAACGGTTTGACTAACAAAACACCCCTTCAGGTCTCTTCTGGCTCCTCCTGACCGGCGAGGTCCCTACCGAGCAGCAGGTTCGCGACCTCTCTGCCGAGTGGGCCGCCCGCTCCGACATTCCCAAGTTCGTCGAGGAGCTCATCGACCACTGCCCTACCGACCTCCACCCCATGGCCCAGTTCTCCCTCGCCGTCACTGCTCTTGAGCAGACCTCGAGCTTCGCCAAGGCCTACGCCAAGGGTATCAACAAGAAGGAGTACTGGACCTACACCTACGAGGACTCGATGGACCTGATCGCCAAGCTCCCCAACATTGCTTCCCGCATCTACCAGAACGTCTTCAAGGGCGGCAAGGTTGCCCCCATCCAGAAGGACAAGGACTACTCCTTCAACTTTGCCAACCAGCTCGGCTTTGGCAACAACGCCGACTTTGTCGAGCTCATGCGTCTCTACCTGACCATCCACACCGACCACGAGGGTGGCAACGTCTCTGCCCACACCACCCACCTTGTCGGCTCCGCCCTCAGCTCCCCCTTCCTCTCTCTCGCCGCCGGTCTCAACGGTCTGGCCGGTCCCCTCCACGGTCTCGCCAACCAGGAGGTCCTCAACTGGCTCTCCGAGATGAAGAAGGTCATTGGTGACGATCTGTCCGACGCCAACATCACCAAGTACCTTTGGGACACCCTCAAGTCCGGCCGTGTCGTCCCCGGCTACGGCCACGCCGTCCTCCGCAAGACCGACCCCCGCTACATGGCCCAGCGCGAGTTCGCCCAGAACAAGATGCCCAACGACCCCATGTTCCAGCTTGTCAGCCAGGTCTACAAGATCGCCCCCGGCGTTCTCACCGAGCACGGCAAGACCAAGAACCCCT
This sequence comes from Aphanocladium album, assembly GCA_029218145.1. Classification (NCBI taxonomy): domain Eukaryota; kingdom Fungi; phylum Ascomycota; class Sordariomycetes; order Hypocreales; genus Aphanocladium; species Aphanocladium album. The sequence goes on from JARDXD010000938.1 coordinate 13,580, forward strand.
TCCCCAACGTCGACGCCCACTCCGGTGTTCTCCTCCAGCACTACGGCCTCACCGAGTCCAACTACTACACCGTCCTCTTTGGTGTTTCCCGCGCCATTGGTGTCCTTCCCCAGCTCATCATTGACCGCGCTGTTGGCTCTCCCATTGAGCGCCCCAAGTCTTTCTCCACCGACAAGTGGATCGAGCTCGTCAAGAAGCTGTAAGCTGCTCGACTGGACTCGTGTGTTTGACTATAATGGAATAGATGGAGATGGGGTTATAACTTTAGACGTGTGACTTTTTTTATATCTTTTGTTTTGCCACGGATTTGGAATGAAGGAAAAGCTACTTCAAACGCAACAAAGCGACGACTTGCGGTTGCTTGACCGGCGTTTGATTGCTTGCGGAAGAAAAAAGTTTGGTAACGCAGCTGATACCGCCAACTGCTTTACCCAGCAGATAAAATGTACAACTAAGTAATGGATGACTCCTCGGATCTGACGCTGGTGATGTGTACGCATGTGAATGTAAATGTTCAACGGTGATCTGCTATGTGGCGGAGGGTCCAGTGGCTTGCCGAGCGATGGCTTGCAGTTAAAATGAGCTATTGAGACATGCGCAAGGCGCAAAAGGGGTATCCGATAATCGGACTTTCACCCGTGCACTTTTACGGTGCACAATTGACGCAATTGAGTGCATTTCCAGCATGGCCAGTCTTGCGCCTCGGTCTACGAGGGGGATCTGGGTCCTGCGATATTTCACGTAGTAAAGTGGTCTCTGGCGCCACCGCCGCCAGCGCCAGAAGGGGCTGTATAATGGGGCACGGAAACCCTTGTCCGTTTTTTGTTCTTGATCTTGCATTAGCGTGGACGGGGGGCTTCTTTCTAAAATGGAAGAAGGAAAAAAGACCTTGAAGATGGGAGTGGAAACGTGGAGAACAGCAGGCTTTTGATGTGGTGGTGAAAAGATGTGCTGGATAAAGAATGTCTGCCAGTAAAGTTTCTACAACATTCATGATAAGTCAATCCTTCGTTTTGTGTTACTATAGTAAAAAATTGTCAACAGGAGTTAGTTTGCAAAAGGTGTCAAAGGAATTGGCGTGAGTTACGCCTTTGTGACTTGGTCTGCGCGTCCAACAACTGAGCAAACATCAAACGTATCTCCTTGACATTGCTACATGCTTGCGTTGAGATTTCCTCCCACGTCTACCAAGAAAAGGAAACAGCACCCGAACCAGTCTCAGAGTCTTCCAAGCCGTACCACCACATCCTGAAGCGGTTTGGTGCCAGCGTCAAAAGATGTTGCAGCTCGTCAAGCGCCACCGAAAGAGCTCATCTCTCTCTCTCTCTCTGCGACCAGCTCCGTGAGGTTGACCTCTGGAACGTGGGCATGTACCTCGAAGATCGCGCGTGTCAGCCAGCTCTGGTCCGACCTCCTGGGCAGACGGTCAAGGAAGCTGGACCCGTAGATGTCGTCTTTCGCGTTGCTGACACAAATCCACCTTGCATGCTTTCTTGCAATAATCTTTGCATCTTGATGCTTGGTTGGCTGGTAGTCCCATTCACCCAGCTCTGGCTCGATAGGAGCAACAGTCGCCCACTCAGAGTACGTGGCGCCGTCCGCAAGCACGCCTCTGTACGAAACAACTGTGTCGCTCACATTCAGCTCAAGATGCATTGCTATGCTTCGTAGATGAGCAATACCACCGTCTGTATGCCCTTCTTCGCCCATAGCTCGGATGGTATGCTCATTACACGTCGATGAAGGTGCCGATGCCTAGGGTGCCCGGTTCGACGGGGTCGGCGATGAGATGGTATTCGTAGTCGAGAATGTCATCGCGGCGGCTGCGTCCGAGGAGGCGGCGCTTGCACTGGTCGATGGTGTCGGCGACGAGCGTCTTGTGCTTGAGTCGCGGCATGTTTGAGTAAATTATAAAGAGAGAAATTTGGGTTTCATGTGTAGACTATTTCTTTCTTCAGTGTAGTGTATTCTCATGTGTGGTTCCTGCGTTGGATGAAATAGAGAGCGCTTCGCACAGGTCCCCTACCTCCTCACCGCGGCAGCGTCCACGAGTGCGCCACAAGGCAGACATTACAGGGTCTTTTCGTGTTGGGAATTACAGTTGAGGTTTTAAATTCAGGCTAGAACCAGTTTTCACGTTTGAGCAACATTCTTGCATTGTAGCATATCCCAGAATACGATGGGGGTGATATAAGGCTGCCTACGGCGTCGTCGCGCCAAGGCAGCCACTGAAGTAGTACGAACGGGAGAGGGTGTCCTGATTATATCGCCTAAACAAACTGCCAATAAAAGACTGACGAGTGGCAGAGCTGCCTGACTGCTGTCAATTGTCATTGTATTACACGACATGTCACAGTTGTTTCGCTGGTATTGGGTAGTGCACGCTCTCGATTGTCGACGGTTGACACTGCAATTTTGTAGGCTCGAAATGAGAATTAGTAGCTGATTAAAGTTTGATCTGTTCAACTCATCTCTTGCGAGTGTAGAAGCGTGAGTTGTCAATCTAAATACAAGAAGCCGCGCGGGCAATCATTTAAATATACAAGCTGTGAGCGCTCGTAACTACCATCTGGCGCTGTTCAAGCCGTCACGGAGTCCCCCATTGCTCCTGGGCAGTTGAACTTTCCGTCTTTTCCACGACCTTCAACACCACTGACACTTGGTCCGAAATATGCAGTCCTCCGTAGTACTTTTCACACGTGAGCCTCGGCGCGCCGTAAAACAGAGGCCGCTTGTACGCCAGCTTGGTCAGCCTCACCGCAAACAGCTTGTCATCCATGCTCTACTCCGTCGTCTTCACCTCCCCCACCGCCGTTGCTCCCCGCCACCATCACCGTGTGCGTGCTGGGCTGCTCTCCGTTCTCCTGCGGCGCGGCGGCCATCTTTAGCCCCGTGACGAGGTACATGGGCCGTCGATGATGCTGCCGACCTCGAGGGCGTCGAGGTCGAGGAGCGCGGGGAGGTAGTGGTAGCCGATAATGGTCCAGCAGACCTCGTGGCGCTTCTTGGGAGGCAGGATGTTGTGCTGGAGATGGGAAATGACTCGGGTCAGGTGAAATCAGATGCTGGGAGGAAGCATGACGAGATGCCAATGTGTTGATGTTCAGTATGGTTGGTCTCATTTAGTTGGTTTGCTGAAAGAGCTGCGGTGCCGGCCCTATTCATTTAATGGATGATTTCAGGCTCAAGCGTGAAACTTTTGAGCTGCCATTCAGCATCAGCGTGGAGGCAGCGTCTCGACAGCTTCCACCAAGTTGTGACACAGATTTGCAGCCGCTCTTGACGCGCTTGCTTCTTGGGCAGCTTGGTGGCGGCCTCAAATCTTGGCAATTCTATAGACCTTTTACATTTTCAGTTCCTATGGAATACATTACGGCCTTCAATGTGATTCCTTGTCACTGCAGCTTCAATCACCATTTGACAGGTGAAGCGACACAGAGTGCGCCATGGCGGGTGTCGCGACCGATGGCGTGGCATCTGCATGCTGCCAATCACGGACTCGTCCTGTCTACATGCAGCCAACCCGAAATTGCTCAACCACCGACCTCTTTGATTCAAAACAGCTCAAACATCATCGTTGATAAACAAGAACTCAACATGACCACCTCTTTTAATACGGTTCTCGCGATACTAGGAGTGGGCGCTGTGGCGGAGCCAGCTGAGCCGAGCGAGCGTTGCAAGCGTGCCTGCAAATACATTTACTACAAACATCTCAGCGACATAGCATGCGCTCATTTAGACAAGCATGAACAAGATGGGACACCCCTGCCGGCGTATCTGCAAGGATGGAGTCTGGAAAAACTCCAAGACTGCGTCGTCAAAGCCTTGGCCGCGTTTGAAGAGCATGGCGAGGTTTTCCTCTTGGATAAGTCCTACATCTCTTTCAATTTACACCGCCTTTCTTCCTTGCATTTCCACCTTGAATAAGTCTGCTAACTAGATGAATACCGCTGATTAAACTGAGCGTTTGCGGAAGCTCACCGGAGAGGCAAGACTTTCTGTGGCGCGGCCTCGACGGGCTGCCGCGCGCGGCCGACGTGGAGCGGTGCCTCGTGACCAAGCTCGCCCGGCCGCTGATCAACGACATTGTCGGCAAGATGAAGACCCAGTCATTGGGATGCTGCCACGGGTGTTTCTGGAGGTGACGGACGAGCCGGCGGTGGATGACGATGATGCGGGAGAGGAGGAGGAGGAAGACGGCGGCAACGAGCTGGTGGCGACGACGCCGAAATGGGTGCTTGGCGCGCGGTACTTTATGGTGGGCGACGGCCGGTACAGGTACGTGTGGAAGCTGCGGGAGGACGGCAGCGAGTGGGATCTTGCCATGATTCCTGTGGAGGAGTTTGACAGCGAGGCTGCTGTTGAAGGGAGCGCAGAGGAGTAGTAGCTAGCTAGGGATAAGGCACGTTGCCCGCTTTGCAAGGCAGCTACAGCATATACACCAAGTCGCATTTCGTTTGAGACGTATTGCTTTGCAAGAATTACAGTATCGATTTGCTGCTGCTCTTTGGCAGGGATGTCACAATGTCCAACCAGACTCTTACACGTAGCTTATCGGAGAGGAATAATATCCTGGTCAAAGCAAGCAGCCTCGATGAGGCTGAACGAGGCTGAGCTAGTTCGTATTTGGCGCAAGTTTGGGAAGCGAATATCGGAGCTAAAAGTTGACCTCTTAAAGAGCCTTTACCAGTAGGCGATTCATCAGGAAGAACTCGGTTGGGCGGATCAATGTACGACTGATCTGACGTGATGATCGTTTATCATGACAATTTGCGATTTATAATTGTCTTGAATTTCGCAGTATTCTGATAAACTATTCTACTGAGTGTAGGATCGCATCTCTAAGTGTAATGAAATTGCTATTACTCCGTTGTATGATTGCTATCATGATGGCCCTGGGATAGCAATGTAAGGTATCGCGACGAGTGAGCCACCCTGCAACGCCACTAGGCATGCATCTACTGGGTATGGCCACCCGTCGAAAGTCCCCATCAAAATGTCTTGAAAACGTGGACCATCCAATCTTGAGATTCTAATTGAAGTTGAACTTTACAGGGGTTCCCTTGGTGTTACTGTACATCCATGGCCAGGCCAAAATAGCCTAGCGGGGAGATGCAGGCCGGTAACCGGAGGGCCACAGCCACCAGTACAGGCCAAGCTGCAAATAAATAGCTAAGAAAGAGTGGAAACTCAACAGTTGGTGCCGTGTTGAGAGGCCAAGATTGGCCCCAATGGATGGGAAGAGCCGCAAGGGTTTTTGTTTTTGTCTTTTTTTTTTTCTTTGTCAATTAAACTAGTTTCTTTTTCTTTTTCGTTTTCGCACCGACCACTTTCGAAGCACTGCTATTCCATCTTTTACGATCCGATTGCCAAGATGTGTGTGAGAGAGAGAGAGAGATTGCCGTGCTGGCAGTTACGAAACGGCTTTTTTCCTTGTTAAAATATACACGAAACTCTAGCTGACCTTGGCAAGTGGCTCGGGAGATGTTCGTGCCCAGTCGATCTGAGAGCTGGTGCTGGAGCTCGCGGCCGATGTCGCCTGTATCTGGAGATACGGGCGTAGATACGAGCAACGGCAGCGGGCGCGAGTGCACATCGGCAAATGGCATCAATTGACGCGGAAAAAGCACTGCATGAAAGATACATCATGTCTGGAGCTTCTAGGATAGTGATTTTCAATTTCGGAAGATTTGCTGATATTTTCCTCGTCAATTCGTTTGCAAAGGTCATTGCCGGGCAGCCGCTGACTGAGAAGCCACTGTACTTTTAGCGCCCGGGTTCCAACGCAGGCACCGCAGGGTCCTGGGTTACCTACCTACGTACTACCTAGGTAGTACCCAGTACAGCAGTACAGCTGGTGCTAACAGTGCGTGCGGCCTTTTTTTTGCACGTGCTTGCACCACCAAAAAGCATCAGCATCAGCACCACCACAGCGCAACAGCCTTCCCACTGCCCCGGACATTCACGGCCAGACGCCACCGAATAGCCTCGGGCCAAGCATGCATGCCGCACCAAGCAAGTCTGACACGACGTTCCAGCAGCCTTCCAACCTTTTCCAGTCGTAGATTATCGATTGCTGACTACAGCAAAGTCCATTCGTAGTAGCATTTTGTTGCCCAGAAAGCCGCCGCCTGACATGTGCTGTAACCTGTCTGCGCTGCGGTAGCCTTCTTTCCCTCATCCATCCATTTCATCTCAATTCCATCCTCCTTCCATCCTACTCTGCTCGGTGTCCCAATTGGAGGCGCAGACTTCTCTTGTCTAGATTCGCGTTCGTGTCCGATTTACCTAGTACGTCCTCTCCCAAATCTACCCGGCATTGGTTCATTTAGCTCCTTTCGGCAGTCCGCTGCGCTTTACCCGGGGTCCAGCACGTTGAGCGCCAGCACACACCACCATTCCTGGCGCTCTTCTGACTCAGCAGTTGGCAGCCACAACGCTGGGAAGCTCTCCCTCAACCGTTGTACCCTTTCTCTCTCTCTGAGAGGCGCAAGCTACAGTGGATTAAGCCCGGCCCCCGAGTGCGCTGCACCACCCCTACTACTTCTTCCAGCCCGTCCCCAAATCTGCCCCCTTCCTCCTCTTCCTCTTTTCTCCAATTCAACCTTCGTTGGAAACAAACAAAGCTAACACTCTCCTCTTCTCCCCCCCCGCAAAGAAGCACCCTTCTACCCTTGGTCAGGGACATCCCTTTCGCAGCAAATCTACTCATTCGTCATGGTCGCCGTCGCACCGTCCGCCTCTTCGGGCGACAAGCTGGAGAAGAAGCCCATCAAGTTCTCCAACCTGCTCCTCGGCGCCGGTCTCAACATGTTTGAAGTCACCACCCTCGGCCAGCCCCTCGAGGTCACCAAGACCACCATGGCCGCCAACCGCGGTGACGGCTTTGCTGCGGCCTTGGGACGCATCTGGTCTCGAGGTGGTGTTCTCGGCTGTACGTAATTCACAAGTCGCGCATCATGACCAAGGTCGTCGCGTTCCAAGCTAACCCCCTCTTCTTCCTGCAGTCTACCAGGGTCTCATCCCCTGGGCCTGGATCGAAGCCTCCACCAAGGGCGCTGTCCTCCTCTTTGTCGCGTCCGAGGCCGAATACTACGCCCGCTCCTTTGGCGCCTCCGAGTTTGGCGGCGGCATCGCCGGCGGCATGATTGGCGGCGTCGCCCAGGCCTACGCCACCATGGGCTTCTGCACCTGCATGAAGACGGTCGAGATCACCAAGCACAAGCAGGCCGCCGCCGGCATCAAGCCCGAGACCACCTTCCAGACCTTCATGGGCATCTACCGCAAGGAGGGCATCAAGGGCATCAACAAGGGCGTCAACGCCGTCGCCATCCGCCAGATGACCAACTGGGGCTCCCGTTTCGGTCTCTCCCGCCTCGCCGAGGGCGGCATCCGCAAGGCCACCGGCAAGGGCGACAAGGACAGGCTGAGCGCCGGCGAGAAGATTGCCGCCTCCGCCATCGGTGGTGGTCTCTCCGCCTGGAACCAGCCCATCGAGGTCATCCGCGTCGAGATGCAGTCCAAGACGGACGACCCCAACCGTCCCAAGAAGATGACTGTCGGCAACACCTTCCGCTACATTTACGGCAACAACGGCATGGCCGGTCTCTACCGCGGCGTCACCCCCCGCATCGGTCTCTCCATCTGGCAGACTGTCTGCATGGTGGCCTTTGGTGACATGTGAGGATCCCCCCAACCTAACTC